>JAXQQM020079580.1:0-67500 GCA_034641835.2 Pinus albicaulis | reverse complement strand
GGGAGCTGGGGGAGCTCGCGCCTTAGGGGCGAAATGTTGGCAATTGGGACAGTGTTTGACTGCCTCAATGCAATCACTGAAGAGGGAAGGCCAAAAATACCCAGCGCGCATGAATTTCTGGGCAGTAGCAAGACCGGAGAGGTGGCCACCACAAGTGCCGCTATGGCAGGAATTAAGGACCTGTTCAGCTTCAGCGTGTGTTAGACAACGACGAAGGACAGTTTCAACCCCGCGATGATAGAGGTCGTCGCCAATAAGGAGGTATCAGGGAGCTTGGTGTCGGATACATCGGCGAGCCTCACGATCAAGGTGGAGGGCGAAATTTTGGGTTCGTAAGTAAGTAATAATATCGCCATACCACGGGTCATCGGAAGTAATGGCAAATAAGTGTTCATCAGGAAAGTCACCATTAACTGGAGGGTCGTGCGATCCAGTAGGTAATTCAGAAATGAGCTCAGCAAGGGCTAAGCCTTTCTTACTCTTTGGTGTGACAAATTCGAGGTCGAATTCCTGAAGAATGATGACCCAATGGGCGTACTTCCCAGTGAGGATACGACGACTCAATAGGAAAGCCAAGGGGTTGGAATTAGTCACAACCTTGGTGGAGCGCATGAGGATATAATGACGAAGTTTTTGGACTGAGAACACTACAGCCAGCACTAATTTTTCTTCATATGAGTAGGAAACAAAGGGCCCTACAAGGTTCTTACCGACGTAGTAGATCACATGCTCGATACCATTGTCATCTTCCTGGATAAGGACTCCGGCGACCGAATAGGTGGAAGCGGAGATATACAGGATGAAGTCCCGATCAAAGTTGGGATGGCGGATCAAGGGAGCGGATGTGAGAGCCTGCTTGAGGGCATCGAAAGACTCATGAGCATAGGAATCCCAAACGAATGGGATAGTAGATCGTAGGAGTCTAACGAACCCATGTGCGGTGGTGGCATAGTCAGGGACGAACTGACGAAGAAAATTAGCTTTGCCTTGGAGACTTTGGAGCTGGCGAAGGGTACGCGGAATGGGAAGTTCAAGAATGGCTTGAAATTTCAAAGGGTCAAGAGTGATACCATCCTTAGACACGATGAAGCCTAAGAGACGGCCGGTAGGAACGCAAAAGACGCATTTCAACGGGTTAAGGCAGATATTATACTTGCAACATCGGAGAAAAATGGTACGCAAATCATGGAGGTGCTGCGCCCGATGCTTAGAACGTGCAATGAGGTCGTCTAAATAAGCAAGGATAATATGAGCTAAGTCATGGAAACAATAAGACATGGCCCGTTGAAAAGTGGCGCCGACGTTTTTTAGGCCGAAAGGCATGACCCGATAAGCAAAAGTTCCCCACGGACTAATGAACGCGGTTTTGAGTTGATCAGCAGGACGGATAGAAATTTGGTTGTATCCGGAGAAACCATCCATAAAGGATAGGACCTCATGCCCCGCACACTCGTCAATGATTTGGTCAATGAACGGTGTGGGGAAGTTGTCTTTGGGACAAGCTTTGTTCAAGTCGCAAAAGTTTGTGCAGACACGGATGGTGCCTTGTTTCTTGAGAACGAGAACCGGGTTGGATACCCAAGTGGTGTATTCAATGGGGTAAATGAAACCAACCTGCTTGAGCTTATCGATTTCGGCTTTGATAGCGTCACGTCTGGAAGGATGAATGGGTCTCAACTTTTGACGGACCGGTTTGGCATCAGGCCATGTGTCGATATGGTGTTCGACAATGGCGGGATCGAGTCCGGGCATTTCAGAATAGGACCAGGCGAAAACATCTCGGAATTCTTTGAAAATATTGGTGTAAGCTTCAATTTCTTCTGGGGTGCATTGGGCGCCCAAGGTGATATATTCTTCGATACCTGGTGTGACTGAAATGTCAATTTTGATGGTAGGAGAGATATTGGCCATGTTTCCTTCTTCAAAAGCATCAGGTGCAGGGATGGGGTTTTTGAACCAATCGACTGCATTGGGGATGAAGTCTTTGGTTTCCACAGCAAATTGGTCATGGGACTGCTGTGGGAGGAAGTATGCGCGATGGTGCATATCATCCCATGGAAAGTCCAGGTTGGTCATGGCTTCCATAATGTCTTCATCGGACTGGAAGATGGGAAGACTGGAGGAAGAAAGGTCACCCGAGGAGGTAGTGATGTGTGACGGGTCATCAGGAGGAGAAGGGCTCAGATGTGCAATATCAACAGATCCAAGGTCGGCTGAGGAGTCGAGGGTATCTGCAGGTTGAAGGGTAGGTGAACTATCTCGCAAGGATGATGACAGGTACAAAATGGTGGTTGACGGCTCTGTTGGCTCGATAGCGGGAGGAGGAATGTGAATGGGAGTAGGAAGATCCTCTGGTCCTATCGAAGTGGCCTTGAATTGGCGGTACATGTCCAAGGAGGAACGATACTCGTCAAGGCGGGGACAGAGGTGGGTGTAATGGCCGTGGAAATCGTACAAAGCACAAGGGTGGTTTGTGTGCAACATTTTGAGTTTCGGGATAGAGTCCGGGATAGTGACGTAGACTTCGGGGATGTCAGAGTCGGGAAACGTCTCGTTGACCAGAATCTTGAGGTGCGGCAATTCAGGACACATATGGGTGGCGTGACCGACGATATCGCACAAAGCACATTGGATAGCGGGCTTTGGCAGTCGTGGAGGGGTAGGGTTTGTCGGGGTGGCCTGGTCCTGATGGGTTGCCCCCTTACGAGCTTTGCCTTTCTTTCCGGGGGTTGGCACCATAGGGGTAGGGTCCTGTGGAGGTGCTGGGGGCCCGGAGGAAGTGAGGGGGACCGGTTGAACCAGCGTCAAAGCAAGGTAAGGTTTGGGGTGACCGGGCGGGGTAGCGGCTGGAGGGTCAATGTACCAGATGGGTATGCCGAGGCTCAGGTTAGGGAGAGAGAGGGTGGCCATGACGGGGACAGAAAATACTCCGGGAGGGGGAGCCAGGAAAGGTATCTGCCCAGCAGGGTAATGACCAGGAGGGACGGCTCCGAGATGGTTGAGGCCTGGGGAAACCGATCCAGGAGGATAAAGGGGTTCAGGGATACCAGCTGTAGGGGGAGGGCCAGAAGGAGGAGGTCTGGTTGGCTGAGATTAATGGCTAGGAGTGGGGTGTAGAGGGCGAGGGGGAGGTTGCTGACTAGCCGAGGCAGGCCGCTTAAGGGAAGCCTGAGACGATTACATCATGCAAACATTCGATAAGCTGGGATCAGTGATGGGAGGAGGAGGGAGATTAGGAAAAGTTCCAAGCAGGGAGGAATCTTTGTAAACACCAGGGGAGACACTGGTCAAGGAGTCGACGGTTTGCTTGTTGGCTACAGAAGAGATGGTCGTCTCAGGTGAGGTCTGAGATTTTGGCTCATGATATGTCATCTGGTCAATGGTGACTATCTTTCCATTATGGGGGAAAGACATCTTGCGAAAAATTGTGGATGGGACAGTAGACATAGCATAGGTGTAGCTTCGCCCCAATAGAATGTTGTAGTCTAGTGGGGCGTCTATGACTTCGACGTCAACGCAAACAGTCTTACTGGCGAGGGTGATAGGAAAATTACGAAAAAGGCCAATGGGCTGAGAGGCATGGCCGTCCCACACTCGAAGGGTGATCGTGGAAGGGGCCAGCTTAGGGGATCCGAGTTGCTTCCAAACCGAAGTGGAAATCACACAGGTGGATGCCCCCTTATCAATTATGCACCGTAAAATGTTTGCGTTCCGAATTTTGACTGGGATTTGGAAGGCGACGGAAGCAGGAAGAGGGGGATGGTTCGATTGAGTGGCGTCAAAAACAATCATTTGGTCATCAACAAGATCTACAGCGCCCACGACAGATAGTAGAGCCTTCTTTTGGGAAGGGCACGACTGGAGGAGTTCCATTGTGGAAATGGCAGCAGGAGATTGCGCCAAATCATCTACTATACTATACGAATGAGAAGCTCGACTGGAAGCAGCGTTTCAACGTAGGGGTCCCTTAGGAATCTTGGTATGAACCTCAACTTTGGGTTGAGGGATATGCAAGGGGCCACTGCATGTCGAAAGAGGCTCTGTAGAACCTGAAGAAGGCGGCTCGGGGGCAGACTGAGCAGGAGGCTTGGGGTACTGGCGAGACTGAGTTTGAAGGTGAAGGTCGACGGTTGGGGAAGGATCGGAGTGCATCATAAGGATCTGGTAGTCGGAGGAACCAGAAAGGGAAGGGGGAGTGGCGACCTGGCTGTCAGGCGGTTGGGTAGCCACGAATCCTTGCTGAGGGAAAGGATTAGTAAACACAGTTGGTTGGGTAGTGGCCACATTAGGAGGAGCATGAGGGGAGGCGTGTTGTCAGCGCAATGTGGCTTGAGACTCCCACATCTGCCGCATCTGGGGTAAGAGGGGACAATCGTGGGTATAATGACCATAAACACCGCAACACGAACAAGGCTTATTTGTGCGAAGTGGTCTGTCCGGCTTGGGCT
This sequence comes from Pinus albicaulis, assembly GCA_034641835.2. Taxonomy (NCBI): domain Eukaryota; kingdom Viridiplantae; phylum Streptophyta; class Pinopsida; order Pinales; family Pinaceae; genus Pinus; species Pinus albicaulis. Next base: position 63,052 of record JAXQQM020079580.1, on the reverse strand, counting down.
GAGTGCCCTGCTGCTGGTTGGCAGTGTTAGGGTCAACACCAGGATTGGGTCCACGGGTACTAGGGGCATATTGGTTTGGATTGCCTCTCCGCCTTCTTTGAGAAGAAGGGGGATTAGTCACGCCCTGCTGTGCAAATACTTGCCTTAGAAGAGGCTGTAAGTACTGTTCCGGGTTTTGAGGAGGCAAGGGAGATGGAAGCGCATATGCTGGAGGAGCTGGCACACCAGGTTGCGGATAAAGGTAATGGTTAGGTTGGGCAACATTGAGGTAAGCAGGAGGTTGGGCAAAAGGAGGAGGCATGCCGTATCCTGGATACATGCTACCGGGAGGGGGAAGAGTGTTGGAGGTGCTGGCCCCTCCCTGAGGGAGACCATAGCCCATGGGAGGTTGAGCGTACGGATGGGAAAGGGCTCCAACGATACCATCGGCGGAATGGAATGCCCCCGGGGCGTTAGCGCCACTGGGCCTGGGGAGGTCAGGAAGAATGGTATAAACATAACCAGATTGAGCGTAGATCAGGTCATATTTCAAGGCTATTTGGAGGACGGCTTCTTCGGTTTGAGGAAAATGGGAGGCGACATATTTGTCGATGGAGCTGGAAGGGTGCGAAGGAACCAGTCCATATAAACCCGATCTTCGAAAGGAGGGGCTCGACATAAGCTTCGTCTTCTTCACCATTCCTGAACATGGGCGGAAAGGCAGGTTGAAGAGGATTGCTTAAAGGAATTCAAGAGCTCCGTGCCAGTGTCGTATCGGAGAGGGAGCTGGAAATAAGACAAAAATGCTTGGGCAAGGGTCGCAAAGGTGGTATGGGAAGAGGTGGCTCGTTCAACATACCATTTAGAAGCTTCGCCGGTAAGCGTGCGTTGGAACAAACGAAGACGAATGGAGTCATCGGTAATGGAATTGGAGGAACACCACATGTGGAAAGATCGGACATGATTGGTTGGATCTTATCCAGCAAGGCCTTCGAACTTAGTGATGTCGGAGGGGAGCTTGGTTGGCATAGCAGGCCAACCAACATCGTGGCGGATAGGGTCGTTGATCAACTGATTGAAATCGGGGAGGCTGAGGCATGCAATGTAGGGCAGCAAGGGTATGGCCGAGGTAGTTCCCGTGGCGGTTCTGCTAGTAGGAGGTTCGGCATTAGGGCCTGGAGCACCACCAGCGTTAGGCCCTCGACCAGACATGGTGAAGGTGATAGGGGCAGAACCAGGAGGAGAAGGAGAACCCAATGAATCGGGAGAGGAGTCGGAGTGCGGCGAGGGAGGACCGGGCTCGGGACGACATGGATCGAGCAGGAAGTCGATCAACCGAACCGAGGGTGAAGTGCCAAGAAGTCTCTCTAGGGCGCCTTGGGGGCGCAATGATGACGGGAAGAAGGAAACCGACAAGGGCAGAAAGGGACAGAATCAAGTGAGGTCAAGGGCAGAAAAGGTGCAGTGACGATTGATTTTAGAGTCTTTGCCAGGCGGTGTTAACCAAGCGCTTCTTCACTTAGGGTCAGTGTGTGGCGTGCGTTAATTTTAATTTTTAAACGCTTTCCATTTTGAGAGCAAGAAAAAAGTGTGCTGCGTAACTGAAAATAAATCTGCAGAGAACAGTATATAATGCTGAAATAACATAAAATTAACAGCTACTTGTGCATCTATCTAACCCAAGAAGGCGGGTCTCTCAAAACTGATCTAAAAATAAAGGGAAAAATCTAGGGGAAACACATGGAAAAGAGGCCGCTAGATCTAAGGTCAAAAGGGACATGGATCTAAAGGATAAAGCTGCTGAAAAGAGGTGCAGATCACAGCCAAGAGACAGAGGCAAGGTGGCTGGAGAAAAGGGAGGAAATCAGCAAAAAAAACGGCAAGGACATAAAGGAGGTCCTAAAGAGAGGTCCAAACAAAATGACAAGAGGTGATTTGAAAGGAAGAAAGGCTGATTTAAAGGGATCTAAAAAGGAGGTATCAGATCTGGACAAGGGGGAGCTGAAACTCAGAAAAAATAGGGGCTGAAATAGCTAAAAACTCTTCCACAAAAAGTGGAGGGTACTGAAGCCCTAGGGGGCTAGTTTCCCACTTAGATGAGCTAAAACAGATCAAAACCAGGTCAAAGCAGGCTAAAACAGAGGCTGGAAAACCCTGACAGAAGCTTCAGCAGAACCCAGAAAAATTGCAGAAAAATCACTGAAGAAATGGTAGGTCGCAGGTTCTGACCTGTTTTCAGTACAGGTCGTAGAAAAGGGGCAGAAAAGTGCAACCTGGAGGTCCAGGTCGCAGGTTGCAATAAAAAGTGTTGACTGGCTCCGGTTGTCTCACACAGATTTTCGTAAAAGTTGCCGTCTCGCTTGCTAAAATGGGTGTCGCTTTACCTGTGCAATAGGGCCAGAAACACGCGGAAGTTAGAAATTTTAATGTTTTAGGGTTTTATAGGTGAAAAACCACATGAAAATAGGAAAAACAAAAAGCTAAAAAGAAACCCTAGGGTCTGAAGTAGCTGGATATGCAGGAATATGAAAAACGATAGCGGTCGTAATTGAAAACCCGTGTGGAGTCGCCAATTGTTAGTATGAATCCTTTGTCGAAGTGTACGAAAAAAAACCACTTTAGCTACGCATAAATAGTAGCCCTAACATCAAATATGGTTGCCAATATCTTCAGATCTGCAGTTAGTTGATCAAGACAAGAGTTGCAAAAACCAGATCTATGCATAGAAAGACATTAAGCAGTAAAAAGAAGGTTTTGCTCCATATATCCAATAGACAAGACAAGAACAATTTTTGAAAGAATTTTTTGTATTAAGGGCACCTGGGAGGAAAACAAGAAGGTGTATCCAGCTCTCCTCAATGGGATGGGTTCTTTGTAGTCCTCAGCACTTCAGATCTAAGCTTTCTCTCTCTTGTAGGTGCAGAAAACCCAATGCAAAAATGAAGCTCAATGGGAGCAAATGATGAAAAATGAGACCAAGTGTATAGATCCAGAGTGATCTAGTAGGCAACAAAAGGTGAGGAATGGTAGGAAAAACCCTCCTATTTATAACAAAATATTGGGTCATTCTAGATCTTGGCATGGGTTAACCAGATCTAGATCCACTTTTATGGAATATTTTATTATACTGTTGGAGGGAAAAGGCATTCGACTTGGGTCAAATCCCTTAATTTGTCAAAATAAATAAATAAATGATTTATTTATCTTTTTAAGGGAAGGTTAGAAGATAATCAAATAAATAATGATTTATTTAATTATTTAAGGAAGTGGTTGAAAGATAACTAAATAAATAATAATTTATTTAATTATTTGTGGGTGATTTGGTCATATTTAACAAGGAATACTATCTAAATAAGATTTAAATAATTATTCCTAGAAAATAATAAGATAAATAAAGGTTTATCTAATTAATTTCTTTGTTTTTGGCTTAAACATGACTGGGAATAATAATTAAATTATGGTTTAATTGATTATTCCATGAGGAAAATCAAACAAATATAGGTTTGATTAATATTTCCTTTTGGGGTTTCCTGTTTGGACCATAAACAACCTAATAAATGTGGTTTATTAAGTTATTTAACATAGTGAAGGCAATTTTACTTAGGGTAAAATTGGTCTTACATGGTGTACTTGGGTCCATCTAATGATAATAGGTTAGATGACCAAAAAATGGTGTAACAAACCGCACAATCTCTCTCTCTCTCTCTCTCTCAAACGCCTCCCAATCGTCCCCGCCTCGCACCGAGGCCACCTAGGAGTCCACCCGGATAGCAGCAACGATGGACCTCGATCACCCGATCGCCTGTGGTGACCTCGATGCGAAAGCAAAGTAAGTAATTAAAGGGAGAACAACCGACCCCACGACGTCTCTTAAAAATTCCCTGCAACCCTTCCCGCCCAACAGCGAGGCCACCTAGGAGTCCACCCGGATAGCAGCAACAATAGACCTCGATCACTTGATCACCTGCGGCAACCTCACTATAAAGGAAAAATAAGGAAGTAGAAGGGGAATGACCAAGTCGACAACCTCTATTAGAAATGCCACCCCGACCCTCCCCGCCCCGCACCAAGGCCACCTAGGAGTCCTCCCGGTCAGCGGCAACAATGGACCTCGATCGTTTGATCGCCTGCGGCACCCTTGATGCAAAAAGACAGAAATAAAACAAGAACAACCGTTCCTGCAACCTCCCTTGAAAATTCCCCCCTCCAACACTCCCCACCCTGCACCGAGACCACCTAGGAGTCCACCCGGACAGCAGCAACGGTGGACCTCGATCGCTTGATCGCCTGGGGCAACCTCGATGCGAAGGTAGAGGAAGAAAATAAATGCATATCAAGAGGCTCGCTAAAAAAGGCATGAACATATCTGAACAGGAGGAGGGATCAGGCAGCCCCACAACCCACACACCCTGCATACAAGCAACCTAGGAGATTGCCCCACCGACTTACCAACTGGACAACGAAAACTTTTCACCTGCAGCCACCTCCACACAGAGGAGGGAGGTTGAAGCGTTCCGCCTTGAAGTCCTCCTTCCAGATATATCCCCCGCCATCAACGTAGCAAGCCTCATCCCCGTTGGACCACAATCTTATGAGTGATCAACAAAACAAGAAATTCCCATCACCTTGTGTCTCAACATTCCAAGTCGCATAATCCTACAATGCACGCAAGATGCAAGGAAAAAGCTGACCACTCGAGCAAACATATGGGCCACCACATCTATCAAGACCTCAAATCCAACGCAGGGACAAACAAAGTGCACTCTGAAAGGAATTCCAAACCTTAATTTTACAACAAGGAGAACCCCGCTCCTCACATCGCCCAATGGAAAAAGCAAGCAAGAGGGGCAACTTACAGCCAAAACCCCTTCGCATTCCTCTTAAACGTATGCTTGTCAACCCACAGTGCTAACATAGAAAGAGTACAAGAACAAGAAACTGGCACCATAAAGAGCCAAACAATGAAGAGGACAGTCATCTCAAGGAGCCACACACAAAAACCCATCCAATTCCGAGAACACGGAGCGAAGGGGGAATTGTTCACATATGCCTCCAAGGACGAGCATGGCCAACATTACCGCTCATGTGCTACTGAGTGGGGATGGAGAGAAGATGAGAGTTGACGACCCTACAAATGACCCAAGGCCATTCTTCAGGCACACCCGAACAAGCAACTCAATTACCAACCCACCTTTCACACAAAAATCCAACCCCTTCCCCCACCAAAAGGGGAGGAGGTGAACAATATAGCGCGAGGAGCCGGTTTCATGAAGCCAACGAGACAAAAGCCCACCTCTCCACCAAATAAGGTGGGAGGAGGTGAACAATATGCCAAAGAGCCGACATCGACGGAGCCAATGAGCGAGTAAGGGGCACGAGAGCGACATAGGCGACTGGCCAGTTGTCTGAAGGAGCCACACACAGTCACCTCATCCAACTCTGAGAACAAATAGAGAAAGGGTAACTATTTTCACATATGCCTCCTAGTACAAGCATGGCCAACATTACTACTCATGTGCTACCGAGTGTGGATGGAGAGAAGATGAGAGTTGACGACCCTATAAATGACCCAAGGCCATTCTTTAGGCACACTTGAACAAACAACTCAATTACCAACCCACCTTTCACACGAAAATCCAACCCCTCCCCCAAAAAGCAAAAAGGGAGGAGAAGAAAAATATAGTGAAGAGCCGACATCAACGGAGCCAACGAGACAAAGCCCACCTCTCCAACCCACCAAAAAGAGAGGAGGTGAACAATATAGCGAAGAGCCAAATGATCACTTTAGTTGCCAACGATGCGAGCAGTACCAGAGCGACATGGTGAAGTACTGCACTGGGCTGTCTCAAGGAGCCACACACAACAACCTCATCCAATTCTGAGAACACAGAGCGAAAGGGAAACTCTTTTCACATATGCCTCCTAGGACAAGCATGGTCAACATTACCGCTCATGCGCTACCGAGTGGGGATGGAGAGAAGATGAGATTCGACGACCCTACAAAGGACCCAAGGCCCTTCTTCAAGCACACCCGAACAAGCAACTCAATTACCAACCCACCTTTCACACGAAAATCCAACCCCTCCCCCCACAAGCAAAAAGGGAGGAGATGAAAAATATAGAGAAGATCCGACATCGACGGAGCCAACAAGTGACATAGCAAAAATCTCATTTCAACGGAGCAAACATGCGACCAAGGGCCACGAGAGAGAGATACCAAAGAGCCGATTTCAAAAAAGCCAACAAGCAGACAGTCATCTCAAGGAGCCACACACAACAACCCCATCCAACTGCAAGAAAATAGAGTGAACAGGAGAGATTGTTCAAACATGCCTCCGAGGACGAGCATGGCCAAAATTACTGCTCATATGCTACAGAGTGGTGATGGCGAGAAGAAATTCGGCGACCCTAAAAATGACCCAAGGCCATTCTTCAGGCACAACCGAACAAAACAACTCAATTACCAACCCACCTTTCACTCGAAAAACAAATCTGATAAGTGGACCCTCGGACAAAATGGGTCGACCCGAACGCCCTCGTCCGTGCACCCTCACCCAGGGCGACACGGAGCGCACGCCCGAACGGACGCACATGGGAGCAAACGACAAACGGGCCGCCCGGAAGTGCACAAGGCACACGGGTGGTCACAACTTAGCAAATCTAGCACGGTCACCCTCGGGCCAAATGACCCGTCCCGAATGGACGCCCTCACCCGGCACGCCCACCCGAACGGACGCCCTCCCTCGGCGCAACACGACGTGCCCGACCGAACGGACGCACATGGGAGAAAATGGAAAACAGGCCGCCCGGACGTGCATAAGGCACCCGGGCGGTCACAACTTAGCAAATCTGAAACGGGCAACCTCCGGCCAACTAACCCAACCTGAACGGACGCCCTCACCTGGCACGACACGGCGCGACCACCGGAACGGACCGAACGGACACACATGGGAGCATACGGCAAACGGGCCGCCCGGACGTGCACAAGACACCCGGGCGGTCATAACTTAGAAAATCTGACATGAGCGCCCTCAGGCCAAACGACCCGACCCGAACGGACAACCTCACCCAGCACGACCAAACGACCCGACCCGAACGGACGCCCTCACCCGGCACGACACGGCGAGCCCACCCGAACGGACGCACATGAGATCGGAAGAGCAGCCCAGACGTGCACAAGGCACCCGAGCGTCACAACTTAGCAAATCTGACACGGCGCCCCCGGCCAAACGACCCCGACCCGAATCCACGCCCCCACCCGGGGTGCTCAGCTCAACGAACCCATCACCCGCGCGCACGGAGGGCCCGACCAGCCCGGTCGCACATGGGAGCAAACAACAAACGGGCCACCCAGACGTGCACAAGGCACCCCGGCGGTCACAACTTAGCAAATCTAACACGGGCGCCCTCAGGCCAAACGACCCGACCCGAACGGACGGCCTCACCTGGCACGACACGACGCCCCCACCCGAACGGACGCACATGGGAGAAAACGGCAAATGGGCCGCCTGGACATGCACAAGGCACCCGGGCGGTCACAACTTAGGAAATCTGACACGGGCGCCCTCGGGCCAAACGAAATGACCCGAACGGACGCCCTCACCTGGGACGACACGGCGTGCCCACCAGAACGGACACACATGGGAGAAAACGACAAACGTGCCGCCCGGACGTGCACAAGGCACCTGGGCGGTTGCAACTTAGCAAATCTGACACGGGCGCCCTCGGGCCAAACGACCTGACCCGAACGGACGCCCTCACCCGGCACGCCCACCCGAGTGGAGGCCCTCACCCGGCGCGACACGGCGCGCCCGACCAAACGGACGCACATGGGACGAAACAACAAACGGTCCGCCCAGACTTGCACAAGGCACTCGGGCGGTCACAACTTAGCAAATCTGACACGGGCGCCCTCAGGCCAAACGACCCGACCTGACCCGAACGGACGCCCTCACCCGGCACAACCAAATGACCCGACCTGAATGGACGCCCTCACCTAGCCCGACCAAACGACCCGACCAAACAGACGCACATGGGAGCAAATTGCAAACGGGCCGCCCGGACGTGCACAAGGCACTAGGGCGGTCACAACTTAGCAAATCTGACACGGGCGCCCTCAGGCCAAATGACCCGACCCGACCCAAACGGACGCCTCACCTGGCACGCCCACCCAAACGGACGCCTTCGGGCCAAACGACCCGAACCGACCCGAACGGACACCCTCACCCGACACGACCAAACGACCCGACCCGAATGGACGCCCTCTCCCAGCACGACCAAACGACCAGAACGGACGCCCTCACCCGGCACGACCAAACCCGAACGGACGCCCTCACCCCGCATGACCAAACGACCTGACCAAACGGACGCACATGGGAGAAAACAGCAAACGGGCCGCCCGGACGTGCACAAGGCACCCGGGTGGTCACAACTTAGCAAATCTGACACGGGCGCGCTTGGGCCAAACGACCTGACCCGACTCGAATGGACGCCTCACCCGAAACGCCCACCCGAACGGACGCCTTCGGGCCAAACATCCCGACCCGACCCGAACGGACGCCCTCACCCGCCACGACCAAACGACCCGACCCGAACGAACGCACATGGGAGCAAACGGCAAACGGGCCGCCCGGACGTGCACAAGGCACCCGGGCAGTCACAACTTAGCAAATCTGACACGGGCGCCCTCAGGCCAAACGACCCGACCCGACCCGACCCGAACGGATGCCTCACCCGGCACGCCCACCCGAACGGACGCCTTCGGGCCAAACGACCCGACCCGACGCGAACGGACGCCCTCACCCGGCACGACCAAATGACCCGACCCGAATGGACGCCCTCACCCGGCACGACCAAACGACCCGAACGGACACCCTCACCGGCACGACCAAACGACCCGACCCGAACGGACGCCCTCACCCGACCCGACCAAACGGACGCACATGGGAGCAAACGGCAAACGGGCCGCCCGGACGTGCACAAGGCACCCAGGGGGTCATAACTTAGCAAATCTGACATGGGCGCCCTCGGGCCAAATGACCCGACCCAACCCGAATGGACGCCTCACCCGACATGCCCACCCGAACGGACGCCTTCGGGCCAAACGACCCGACCCGACCTGAACGGACGCCCTCACCCGGCACGACCAAATGACCCGACCCGAACGGACGCCCTCACCTGGCACGACCAAACGACACGAACGGACGCCGTCACCTGGCACGACCAAACGGCCAGACCCGAATGGACGCCCTCACCCGGTACGACCAAACGACACAAACAGGCGCCCTCACCCGACACGACCAAACGACCCGACCTGAACGGACGCACATGGGAGCAAACGGCAAACGGGCCACCCATACGTGCACAAGGCACCCGGGCGGTCACAACTTAGCAAATCTGACACGGGCACCTTCGGGCCAAAGGACCCGACCCGACCCGAACGGATGCTCTCGGGCCAAATGACCCGACCCGACCCGAACAGACACCCTCACCCAACACGACCAAACGACCCGACCTGACCCGAACGGACGCCCTCGGGCCAAACGACCCGACCCGACCCGAACGGACGCCCTCACCCGGCGCGCCCGACCTAACGGACACACATGGGAGCAAACGATAAACAGGCCGCCCGGACATGCACAAGGCACACGGGCGGTCACAACTTAGCAAATCTGCCACGGTCACCCTCGGGCCAAACGACCCGATCCGAACGGACGCCCTCAACTGGCACGCCCACCCGAACGGACGCCCTCCCTCGGCACCACACGACGCGCCCGACCGAACGGACGCACATGGGAGCAAACGGCAAACGGGCCACCCGGACGTGCACAAGGCACCTGGGTGGTCACAACTTAGCAAACCTGGCACAGTCGCCCTCGGTCCAAATGACCCGACCCGAACGGACGCCCTCACCCGGCACGCCCACCCGAACGGACGCCCTCCCCCGGCGCAACATGACGCGCCCGACCGAACGGACGCACATGGGAGGAAACGGCAAACGGGCCGCCCAGACGTGCACAAGGCACCCAGGCGGTCACAACTTAGCAAATCTGACACGGGCAACCTCCGGCCAAACGACCCGACCCGAACGGACGCCCTCACCCGGCACTACACGGCGCGACCACCGGAATGGACCAAACGGACACACATGGGAGCATACGGCAAACGGGCCGCCCGAACGTGCACAAGACACCCGGGCAGTCACAACTTAGCAAATCTGACACGAGCGCCCTAAGGCCAAACGACTCGACCCGAACGGACAACCTCACCCGGTACGACCAAACGAACTGACCCGAACGGACGCCCTCACCTGGCACGACACGGCGAGCCCACCCGAACGGATGCACATGGGAGAAAATGGCAAAAGGGCCACCCGGACGTGCATAAGGCACCCAGGCAGTCACAACTTAGCAAATCTGACATGGGCGCCTTCGGGCCAAACGACCCGACCCGAACGAACGCCCTCACCCAGCACGCCCAACCGAACAAACGCCATCACCTGGCGCGCCCGACCAAATGGACGCACATGGTAGCAAACGGAAAACGGGCTGCCCGGACGTGCACAAGGCACCCTGGAGGTCACAACTTAGCAAATCTGACACGGGCACCCTCGGGCCAAATGACCCGACCCGAACGGACGCCCTCACCCGACACGACACGGCGCGCCCACCCGAACGGACGCACATGGGAGCAAACGACAAATAGGCCGCCCGGACATGCACAAGGCACTCAGGTGGTCACAACATGGGAAATCTGACACGGGCGCCCTCGGGCCAAACGACCCGACCCGAACAGACGCCCTCACCCGGGACGACACGACGCGCCCACCCGAACAGACACACATGGGAGCAAACGGAAAACGTGCCGCCTGGACGTGCACAAGGCACCCGGGCGGTTGCAACTTAGCAACTCTGACATGGGCGCCCTCGGGCCAAACGACCCGACCCGAACGGACGCCCTTACCCGGCATGCCCACCCGAACGGAGGCCCTCACCCGGCGCGACACGGCCCGCCCGACCAAACAGACGCACATGGGAGGAAACGGAAAACGGTCCGCCCGGACGTGCACAAGGCACCCGGGTGGTCACAACTTAGCAAATCTGACACGGGCGCCCTCAGGCCAAATGATCCGACCCAACCCGAACGGATGCCCTCACCCGGCATGACCAAATGACCTGACCCGAATGGACGCCCTCACCCGGCCCGAGCAAATGACCGGACCAAACGGATGCACATGGGAGCAAATGGAAAACGGGCCGCCCGGACGTGCACAAGGCATCCGGGCAGTCAAAACTTAGCAAACTGACACGGGCGCCCTCGGGCCAAACGACCCGACCCGACCCGAACAGACGCCTCACCCGGCACGCCCACCCGGACGGACGCCCTCACCCGGCACGACCAAATGACCCGACCCGAACGGACGCCCTCACCCGGCATGACCAAACGACACGAACGGATGCCGTCACCCAGTACGACCAAACGACCCGACCCGAACAGACGCCCTCGCCCCGCACGACCAAACGACCCGACCAAACGGACGCACATGGGAGCAAATGGCAAACGGGCCGCCCGGACGTGCACAAGGCACCCGAGCGGTCACAACTTAGAAAATCTGACACGGGTGCCCTCGGGCCAAACGACCCGACCCGACCCGAATGGACGCCTCACCCGGCACGCCCACCCGAACGGACGCCTTCGGGCCAAACGACCCGACCCGACTCGAACGGATGCCCTCACCCGGCATGACCAAACGACCCGACCCGAATGGACGCACATGGGAGCAAACGGCAAACGGGCCGCCCGGACGTGCACAAGGCACCCGGGTGGTCACAACTTAGCAAATTTGACACGAGCGCCCTCGGGCCAAACGATCCGACCCGACCCGAACGGACGCCCTCACCCGGCATGACCAAATGACCCGACCCGAATGGACGCCCTCACCCGGCCCGACCAAACGACCGGACCAAACGGACACACATGGGAGCAAATGGAAAATGGGCCGCCAAGACGTGCACAAGGCACCCGGGCAGTCAAAACTTAGCAAATCTGACACGAGCGCCCTCGGGCCAAACGACCCGACCCGACCCGACCCGAACAGACGCCTCACCCGGCACGCCCACCCGAACGGACGCCCTCACCCGGCACGACCAAACGACCCGACCCGAACGGACGCCCTCACCCGGCACGACCAAACGACCCGAACGAACGCTGTCACCCAGTACGACCAAACGACCCGACCCGAACAGACGCCCTCACCCCGCACGACCAAACGACCTGACCAAACGGACGCACATGGGAGCAAACGGAAAACGGGCCGCCCGGACGTGCACAAGGAACCCGGGCAGTCACAACTTAGAAATTCTGACAAGGGCGCCATCGGGCTAAACGACCCGACCTGACCCGAACGGACGCCTCACCCGGCACGCCCACCCGAACGGACGCCTTCGGGCCAAACGACCCGACCCGACTCGAACGGATGCCCTCACCCGGCACGACCAAAAGACCCAACCCGAACGGACGCCCTCACCCGGCACGAGCAAACGACCCGACCCGAACGGACACACATGGGAGCAAATAGCAAATGGGCCGCCCGGACATGCACAAGGCGCCCGGGCGGTCACAACTTAGCAAATCTGACACGGGCGCCCTCGGGCCAAACGACCCGACCCGACCCTACCCGAACAGACGCCTTACCCGGAATGCCCACTCGAACGGATGCCTTCGGGCCAAACGACCTGACCTGAATGGACGCCCTCACCCGGCATGACCAAACGACCCGACCCGAATGGACGCCCCCACCCGGCATGACCAAACAACCCAAACGGACACCCTCACCCGGCACGACCAAACGACCCGACCCGAACGGACGCCCGCACCCGACCCGACCAAACGGACGCACATGGGAGAAAATGGAAAATAGGCCGCCCGGACGTGCACAAGACACACGGGCGGTCACAACTTAGCAAATCTGACACGAGCGCCCTCGGGCCAAACGACCCGACCCGACCCAGACAGATGCGTCACCTGGCACGCCCACCCGAACGGACGCCTTCGGGCCAAACGAACCGACCCGACCCAAACGGACGCCCTCACCTGGCACGACCAAACGACACGAACGGACGCCCTCACTCGGCACGACCAAACGACCCGACCCGAATGGACGCCCTCACCCGGCACGACCAAATGACACGAACGGACTCCCTCACCCGCCATGACCAAACGACCCGATCCGAACGGACACACATGGGAGCAAACGGAAAACAGGCCGCCCAGACATGCACAAGGCACCCGGGTGGTCACAACTTAGCAAATCTGACACGGGCGCCCTCCAACCAAACGACCCGACTCGACCCGAATGAACGACCTCGGGCCAAACGAACGACCTGACCCGAACGGACGCCCTCACTCGGCACGCCCGAACAAACGGACGCACATGGGAGTAAATGGCAAACAGGCCGGCCGGACGTGCATAAGGCACACGGGCGATCACAACTTAGCAAATCTGGCACGGTCTCCCTCGGGCCAAACGACCCGAACCGAACGGATGCCCTCACCCAGCACGCCCACTCGAACGAACACCCTCCCCCGGCGCAACACGACGTGCCCGACCGAACGGACGCACATAAGAGAAAACGGCAAACGGGCCGCTCGGACGTGCACAAGGCACTTGGGCGGTCACAACTTAGCAAATCTTGCACGGTCGCCCTCGGGCCAAACGACCCGACCCGAACGGACGCCGTCACCCGGCACGCCCACCCGAACGGACGCCCTCCCCCGGCGCAACACGACACGCCCGATCGAATGGACACACATGGGAGCAAATGGAAAATGGGCCGCCCGGACGTGCATAAGGCACCCAGGCGGTCACAACTTAGCAAATCTGACACGGGCAACCTCCGGCCAAACGACCCAACCCGAACGGACGCCCTTACCCGGCACGACACGGCGCGACCTCCGGAATGGACCGAACGGACACACATGGGAGCATATGGAAAACAGGCCGCCCGGACGTGCACAAGACACTCGGGCGGTCACAACTTAGCAAATCTGACACGAGCGCCCTCAGGCCAAACAACCCGACCCGAATGGACAACCTCACCCGGCACGACCAAACGACCCGACCCGAACGCACGCCCTCAACCGGCACGACACGATGAGCCCACCCGAACGGACGCACATGGGAGCAAACGGAAAAAGGGCCGCCCGGATGTGCACAAGGCACCTGGGCGTCACAACTTAGCAAATCTGAAACGGGCGCCCTCGGGCCAAACGACCCGACCTGAACGGACGCCCTCACCCGGCTCGCCCAACCGAACGAACGCCATCACCCGGCGCGACACGGCGCGCCCTACCAAACGGACGCACATGGGAGCAAACGGAAAACGGGCCGCCCGGACGTGCACAAGGCACCTCGGCGGTCACAACTTAGCAAATCTGACACGGGCGCCCTCGGGCCAAACGACCCGACCCGAACAGACGTCCTCACCCGTCACGACACGGCGCGCCCACCCGAATGGACGCACATGGGAGCAAACGGAAAACGGGCCGCCCAGACGTGCACAAGGCACCTGGGCTGTCACAACTTAGGAAATCTGACACGGGCGCCCTCGGGCGAAACGACCCGACCCGAACGAACGCCCTCACCCGGGACGACATGGCGCGCCCACCCGAATGGACACACAAGGGAGCAAATGACAAATGTGCCGCCCGGACGTGCACAAGCCACCCGGGCGGTCGCAACTTAGCAAATTTGACATGGGCGCCCTCGGGCCAAACGACCCGACCCGAATAGACGTCCTCACACGGCACGCCCACCCGAACGGAGGCCCTCACCCGGCGCGCCGGACCAAATGGACGCACATGGGAGGAAACGGCAAACGGTCCGCTCGGACGTGCAAAAGGCACCCGGGCGGTCATAACTTTGCAAATCTGAAACGGGCACACTCGGGCCAAACGACCTGACCCGACCCGAACGGACGCCCTCACCCGACACGACCAAATGACCCGACCCGAACGGACGCCCTACCCGGCGCGACGAAACGACCCGGCCAAATGGATGCACATGGGAGCAAATGGCAAACTGGCCGCCCGGACGTGCACAAGGCACTTGGGCGGTCACAACTTAGCAAATCTGACACGGGCGCCCTCGGGCCAAATGACCCGACCCGACCCGAACGGACGCCTCACCCGGCACGCCCACCCGAACGGACGCCTTCGGGCCAAACGACCCGACTCGACCCGAACGGACGCCCTTACCCGGCACGACCAAACTACCAAACCCGAATGGACGACCTCACCCGGCACGACCAAACAACCCGAACGGACGCCCTCACCTGACACGACCAAACGACCTGACCCGAATGGACGCCCTCACCCTGCACGACCAAACGACCTGACCAAACGGATGCACATGGGAGCAAACGGAAAACGGGCCACCCGGATGTGCACAAGGCACCCAGGCGGTCACAAATTAGCAAATATGACACGGACGCCCTCGGGCCAAACGACCCGACCCGACCCGAATGGACGCCTCACCCGGCACGCCCACTCGAACGAACGCCTTCAGGCCAAACGACCCGACCCGACCCGAACGGATGCCCTCACCCGGCACGACCAAAAGACCCGACTCGAACGGACGCCCTCACCCGACACCACCAAACGACCCGACCCGAATGGACGAACATGGGAGCAAACGGCAAACAGGCCGCCCGGACGTGCACAAGGTACCCGGGTGGTCACAACTTAGCAAATCTGACACGGGCGCCCTCGGGCCAAATGACCCGACCCGACCCAAACGGACGCCTCACCTGGCACGCCCACCCAAACGGACGCCTTCGGGCCAAACAACCCGACCCGACCCGAACGGACGCCCTCACCCGGCACGACCAAACGACCCGACCCGAACGGATGCCCTCACCCGGCACGACCAAACGACACGAACGGACGCCCTCACCCGGCACAGACAAATGACCCGACATGAATGGACGCCCTCACCCAGCACGACCAAACGACCCGAACAGACACTCTCACCCGGCACGACAAAACGACCCGACCTGAACGGACGCCCTCACCCAACCCGACCAAACGGACGCACATGGGAGCAAACGGAAAACGGGCCGCTCGGACGTGCACAAGGCACCCGGGCAGTCACAACTTAGCAAATCTAACACGGGCGCCCTCGGGCCAAACGACCCGACCCGACCTGAATGGACGCCTCACCCAGCACGCCCACCCGAATGGACGCCTTCGGGCCAAACAACCCGACCTGACCCGAACGGACGCCCTCACCTGGCACGACCAAACGACCCGACCCGAACGGACGCCCTCACCCGGCACGACCAAACGACACGAACGGACGCCCTCACCCGGCACGACCAAATGACCCGACCTGAATGGATGCCCTCACCCGCACGACCAAACGACACGAACGGACGCCCTCACCCGGCACGACCAAACGACCCGACCTGAACGGACGCACATGGGAGCAAACGGCAAACGGGCCGCTCGGACGTGCACAAGGCACCCGAGCGGTCACAACTTAGCAAATCTAACATGAGCGCCCTCGGGCCAAACGACCCAACCTGACTCGAATGGATGCCCTTGGGCCAAACGACCCGACCCGACCCGACCGGACGCCCTCACCCGGCACGACCAAACGACCCGACCCGACCCGAACGGATGCCCTCACCCGGCACGACCAAACGACCCAACCCGACCCGAACGGATGCCCTCACCCGACACGACCAAACGACCTGACCCAACCCGAATGGACGCCCTCAGCCCAAACGACCCGACCCGACCCGAACGGACGCCCTCGGGCCAAACGACCCGACCTGACCCAAACGGACGCCGTCACCCGGCACGGCTAAACGTCCCGACACGAACGGACGCCCTCCCTGGCGCGCTCGACCAAACAGACGCACATGGGAGCAAACGGAAAACAGGCCGCCCGGATGTGCACAAGGCACCCAGGCGGTCACAACTTAGCAAATGTGACACGGGTGCCCTCGGGACAAATGACCCGACCCGAACGGATGCCCTCACCCGGCGTGCCCGGCCGAACAGACGCACATGGGAGAAAATGGCAAACGGGCCGCCCGGACGTGCACAAGGCACCCAGGTGGTCACAACTTAGCAAATCACACACGGGCGTCCTCCGACCAAACGACCCGACCTGAACGGACACCCTCACCCGGCGCCACATGGCCTGCCCGACCAAACGGACGCACATGGTAGCAAACGGCAAACCGACCGCTCGGACGTGCACAAGGCACCCGGGTGGTCACAACTTAGCGAGTCTGATACGTGCGCCCTCGGACCGAACGACCCGACCCGAACGGACGCCCTCACCCGGTGCGACATGGCGCGCCCGCTCGCACGGACTCACATGGGAGCAAACGGCAAATGGGCCGCTTGGACGTGCACAAGGCACCCGGGCGGTCACAACTTAGCAAATCTGATACGGGCGCCCTCGGCCCAAACGACCCGACCCGAACGCGTTTGGCCGGGCGCCCTCACCTGGTGCACCCGACCCGACTCGAACGTGTTTGGCTGGGCGAGTCGAGTGACCCACGACTGGGCGCCTCTGCACGAACTGCATGACAGTGCGGAAGCCATTCCGAATGTCCAGAGTCTGAATTGAGTGCCATAAATTGCAGAATGTGTGTATTCACGGGCCGCATCTAACCGTATAGTTGGGAAGCGGATTGGACACACAGGGAGCTTGAGGGACGGTCTAAACTGATTTGTAGTGCCGATTTGATTGACCCGGCAGCACTCGGGCAGTTTTGTGCAGGATATTCCCAAGGTGAATTCTGATGATTGTAAATGATTGTTATAGGGTAGTTTGATGGTTGACAAGCCTTAGAGCTTGGTCAAAAGGCTAACTTGCCTTGCCAAGGAGCAGAAGTGGCTTCTGCTGGATTGGAACTTATTATTTCATATTTATGAAACGTATTATCGGTCAGACTCATTATTAACAGGGAATTGCCCCTCCCTTGTATGTATGAGTGTACTTGTGGATTGATAATGATGTTTATGTTTATTTCCGCATATCGAGAGAACATTTGGTTAATAAATAACAAGTGTTGCTAAAGGCGTAGTCTATATACTTGAGTATTTGGAAAAAGAAAAAAGTATGGTAGTGCCGCACCCGTCTATAGCGTGGTTGAAAGACACTGAAGGTATAGGGGCATGACAATAGGCACACGGGCGGTCACAACTTAGCATTTTCGATACGGCCTCCCTTACACGACCCGACCCGAACGCGTTTCCTTGGGCGCCCTGACACGGCACGACCTGACCCGCCCGAACGAAGGCACAAAGGAGAAAACGGAAATCGGGTTGCACGAACGTTTACAAGGCACAGGGGTGGTCACAACTTAGCATTTTTTATACAGCCTCCCTCACACGACCCAACCCAAACATGTTTCCTTGGGCGCCCTCACACGGCACGACCCGACCCGCCCAAATGAAGGCACAAGGGAGAAAACGGAAAACGGGTCGCGCGAACGTGCACAAGGCACACGAGTAGTCACAACTTAGCATTTTTTATATGGCCTCCCTCACACGGCACGACCCGACCCGACCCGCCCGAACGAAGGCACAAGGGAGAAAATCGGAAACTGGTTGCGCGAACGTGCACAAGGCACGCGGGCGATCACAACTTAGCATTTTTTATACGGTCGCCCTCACACGACCCGACCCGAACGCATTTCCTTGGGCGCCCTCATGCGACCCGACCTGCCCTCACACATTTCCCTGCTCAAAGGTATGCATCCCATAGTGCATCAAAATCAAGACCAGTCTCGATCTCAGTTCCTCAGTGAACCAGATACTGCAAGATAATTGTAGTATCAAGTCTCCAATGAATGAAACTCCATCATGAACTCCCCTGCATCATCCTATCCAAAGCGTTGGCAAGCATACTTGTATTTCCCACGAGTGCCACCACAAGTTGTTCTCACCCTGCAAGTCATATGAATGTGCTCGTAGGTTGCTCATCCGACCAATGTCTTGTTGCTCAAAGTGAACAATGTCCATCAGTCCATCTATAAAAGATCTCCATGTAGCACCAACAATCAATCATGCTCAGCATATTCCTTCTTGACACTCCTCCATGATGCTCATAAGTGGCACCTAGTAAGTGCACCTGCATAATGTCTCCACATAATGTCCTGCCATTCCCTCGTGTCAATGTACACGACTTTGGTTGCCCATGTGTCCATCAAGAGTAGACTCGCCTCAACCCTAGTCACCATCATGTGTATAGTGTACAGGTTAAGTGCCCTCAGTCACTTCTACCATCATCATCATGGGTACTTCCTCCAAGGCTTCTCCCCCGCTAAAGGTGCACCAAGAGTTCCTTCTTGGTTGTAAGCCATGAAGAAGTCTACCCATACAATGTGCCTACCACCAAGGCAGTCCATGAGTCATGCCGGGCACCTAGCTAGTTTCCATGTGGCTAAGCATGACCCATATCTATCACAAAGATCATCAAGTTCCACCCTTTTCACGGGAATTTGAACCTACTAGAGCGAGGTCACAAATTTCCCTATCAAGGCCTACAATAAGAAATGCTCCCCTTGCTTCTCCAATGTACAAGGCTCCATCATAGTCATCTGAGGAAAGGTCCTCCATGGTATTGGCAAAGAAGTCATCTTCTTTCCCATCCCTGCATACGGTCCATCTCCTAGATGCTCAATTGAAACATGAGCCATGTCTTCCTTAAGAATCTCTAAGCGAGTGTCCTCCGTCCTCATCAATGTCTGCAATGCTTCCGATCCTAGTACCGCCTGCTCATAAAGTTCCTCCTCGATCATTGTCACTTCTGCAACATTTTCATGTGGTTCATCCCCCAATGCCTGCAATGTGCTTGTTCTAGGTTCAACTTGTTCCACGAATTCTTCCTCGATCATATCCACATCCTCAACATCCTCCCCAGAATCATCCATCACCGATGCTTGCGATGTGCTTGGACTTGGTCCAACCTGTTCATCATGTTTGTCCTCGACTTCTACCACATCTGCAACATCCTTGTGAGAATCATCCACCATCAATGCTTGTAATGTGCTTGGTTCTGGTCCAACTTGTTCATCAGCTTCTTCCTTGACTTCAATCACATCTAAAACATCCTTTGGTTCGGCCACAGTGGGCTTCATGCCACCATGCTTCATCTTTCCAAGGTCTCTAAGCTTGAGAAGCTCATCAAGTAACTTCCTTCGCTCTTCTTCCACCTTGTCCATTTCTGCTCGGAGAATTCTCACTTTATTCATAAGTCGAAACATTTCATCTTTTCTCATGCCAGATGCCCTCCTCTTGCACAATGTATCAATGGTCCGACTCGCCTCATCAAACTCCTTTTCCACTTCCTTCGACTTCTCTTTAATTTCTTCGAAGTTCATTTCCAATGAAACAAACTCATCCATCAAGCTTCAATACCACCTGCAACACTGCAACGGTATCCCTGCTCAATAATAAAAAAAAGAAAAAAGAAAAAAAGCCACAAAAATGTAGCTATGATACCAACTGTCACGCCCCTATACCTGTGGTAGTCTCCCAACCGCTCTATAGACGGGTGCGGTGCTACCTTATTTTTCTCTTTTCAAATACTCAATAAGTAGACTACACCTAACTCAACACTTGTTTAATTAATCTTCTAAAGTGCTCTTGTGTGGAAATAAAACAAAAATAAACATCAATATCAAACCACATGAACGCCTATACATTCAAGGGAGGGGCAAATCCCGTTAATAAGTCTGCCCAGTATTATGCTTCAATAAATATGTACAATCTGCAATAACTATACAACCAAGCCTCCATAAACCATTTATGCTTCTTGCCAAATGTGCTTGCACCTGGGTCTAGCCTTAACAGCTTCTTAACACTGCAAAAAATCCAAAGGAACCCCAAAATTCCCTTGCAGAACATGTTTCTGAAGTCTGCGCGAATTCTGGTTCGAGTGGGTCACTCGGGTCACAGACACCCTCGGCACCCTGAACGCATTTACGCGCACGGGTCACCGGGGTCACGGTCTGCACGTGTTTCCTGAACGTGTTTAGGTCGCGTTCGACCCGACCTGACCTTGTTGAATGAACGTCGCGCTTTCAAACACTGTTCCACGCGTCCGAAACACGGGCGCGCTGCACGAACCTAACTCGACCTAAACACTGTTCTGCATGCGCCCTCCAAGCCAACACACAGCCATTTTTGGACGCGTTTATGCACGTCACTCTTAAACGTCGCACGGTCACCATGATAACGTTGCATAGTAGCCGAATGATGTTTTCGTCCCTCGGCGCGCTCATCTAACCTTTCGTCGTTCATCGCATGTCCACTGAACGCTTCCAACGCCTTCCGTCGTCGTCCTCGGCTCGTGGGTCTTACAGGGGCAGTTTCCGTCATGGCGGACGTATAATTGGACAGTGTCCATTGAGCAGGGACATGGAAACCTTACATTTCGCACAGTTGGGCGACTATCGCCACGGTGGGGCAAGGAAACCTGTCACGCCCCTAGACCTTCGGTGACCTTTCAACCATGCTATAGATGGGGTGCGGCACTACCGTACTTCTCCTTTTCGTAATACTCAAGTATGTAGACTACACCTTTAGCAACACTTGTTAAATTAGTTAATCAAATTTTCTTTCAATGTGCGGAAAACATAAACATCATCATCACATCCACAGTGTACGCCCATACATACAAGGGAGGGGCAACTCCCAGTTAATAAGGGAGAGGCCCGATAATATGTTTCATAAATACGAAATAGAGTATAATTTCCAATCCAGCAAAAGACCCCCTTTGCTCTTTGGCAAGGCAAGTCACTTCTTCTCCAAGCTCACAATGCTTGACAATCATTAACTAGCCCACAACAATCATTTACAACACTAGAATTCACCTCGGGAATATCCTGCATAAAACTGCCCAAGTGCTGCCGAGTCACTCGGGTTGGCACTGCAAATGATTTCAAACCTCCCCGCGAGCTCTTCGTCTGTCCAATCCACTCCCTCGGCTATGTGGTTAGCTCCGCCCCATCAAAACGCACCTGCTTCAACTTTCGGCACTTAATTCCGACTCACGATGCCTTCAGAACGACCTCTGAACTGAAGCTCAGATCGTACGGACGCCCTACCCGACCCGACCTTGCACTGCGGACGCCCTGCACGTCTGTCGCACAACTTGACCTGTGCGCTGCCCCACTCAACCCGTCCTGCAGTGTGGATGCCCTGCGGAGGAATTCCGCACGCCCTACACGTCAACAACCTGACTCGACCCGCACTCGCCCTGGGTTCACCGCCGCCGTGTTTCCTTCACCAGCGAGCTGTTGGCTTAGCTCGTGGTGCTCCAATGCGCTCGCACCCAGATGCTTGCTTGATCGTTGGTTGGATTAATTCTCCATCATCCGCACGCCATATTAATATGCGTATCATGTGCGTGTCGTGGGTCACTCGGTCGACCCGAGTCGACCCCCATCGTTCAGCTGTCCGCCCACTCGTGTAGCGTCGGCCGCTCAACTCGTGCACCGGTTCTATGACTCCAGCTACGCTGTGACGTTTCTCCTGTAACTTCGCTTTTTCCAATGCCATCGTTAGCTATGTACAACACGCCCGTGCCGCTCGCCGCCACACACCCGCGCCCGTGCGGTTACTGTGCGACGGCTTGCCCGTAACATCGCACGACGCCCGAACGCCCGACGGGCGCACCCGTTACCACGAACGTGCCTCATGAAGTCTTGCGGCCCTTACAAAACCCAACCTTCCCCGAATTTGGACGGCTTCTACCGCAACGAGGGGTGGAAACCCCAAGTTTTGGAGACGGACCAGGGGAGCGGTTTCCGTCGCGCCGCGAAATGGGAGCTCTT
Source organism: Pinus albicaulis (assembly GCA_034641835.2). NCBI lineage: Eukaryota > Viridiplantae > Streptophyta > Pinopsida > Pinales > Pinaceae > Pinus > Pinus albicaulis. The sequence continues at coordinate 40,214 of JAXQQM020079580.1, read as the reverse complement.
AGTTCACCAGACTTGGCAGTTCTTCACCGTGCCGCGTGACGGAAACCATGAGTTTCGCAAACTTGGGCGATTATGGTCGTGCCGCGACATGGAAACCCAATTTCCCCTCACCAGGGGCCCGGTTTTCGTCGGGGCGGCGAGAGATGGAAACCGCAAGGTTCCTAGAACCAGGCGGTTTCCCTCGTGCCATGAAACAGAAGCCCCAAAGTTCCGCAGGCTTGGGCGGTTCTCCATCGTGCCGCGACATGGAAACACAAGCTCCCCGCACCGAGGCCACGGTTTTTGTTGTGGCGGGACATGGAAATCCTCGAGTTTCCCAGAATTGGGTGGTATCCGTCGTGCCGCAAAAAATGGGAGCCCCCGAGCTCCGCGGGACTCAGGCGACGGTTTCCGTCGTGCCGTGACGTGGAAACTCGTAGTTCCCCATACTTGGGTGGTGGTTTCTGTCACGCTGCAGCATGGAACCCGCAAGTACCCCGTGCTGGGGTTGCGGTTTCCATCGCGGCGGGACATGGGAACCCAAGGTTTCCCAGACTTGGGGAAATTTTCCGCCGTGCCACGAAATGGAAACCCCGAGTTTCTCCAAATTGGGGCGGTTGTCCGTCGTGTGGCGAAATGGAAGCAGGTTTTCATGCACCGCAACATGGAAACAAAAAAAAAAAAAAACCCGAAGTTTTCAGAGGCTTGGATCTGCGGTTTCGAAACACCACCAGTTCCCAAGACTCGGGCGACGGTTTCCATCGTCACAGAAACCCCAAATTTCCAGTGTGCGCGTAAAAACATGGAAACCCGTGGCTTTCGTCTGGGGCGGGACATGGAAACCCCAAGTTTCCCAGGCTCGGGTGTGACCCTCCGTTGTGTGCCGCGAAATGGAAACCCCAATTTCCCTAGCGTGTTTCCCTCGGGGGCGCGGGAGGACGCGGAAACCCCAAGTTTCGCAGGCCTGGGCTGGTTTTACACCGTGCCGCGACATGGAAATTTGGGGTTTCCATGCCACCGACCACAAGTTCCATAGACTTGCGACCCCTCTCGCAGCGGCGGCATGGAAAACCCAAATTTCCCGCCCCCAAGCAAGAAATGCATTTTTGAAGATGCGAACAAAAGAAGTGACGTTTGAATGAAAAGGACCGGGGGGGCAAGAAGGTGCAATGGGGATAGTCGTCCGAATTTTGAGTAAAGTGACAAGAGCAAAGCTCTGAATCGAGGTGACCAAGGGCCGAATCTCAGTGGATCATGGCAGCAAGGCCACTCTGCCACTTACAATACCCCGTCGCATATTTAAGTCATCTGCAAAGGATTCTTCTCAACGACCATTTGAAATTGAACTTCAAATCTACCCCGACTGAGATGCTTCACGATCGCGGTTCGCAAATGACACGGGCCCCTGGGGGCGACAAAGAGACGCCCCTACTGCGGGTCGAGATACAGTCGAAGAGTGACATGCACCGCTTCTAGTGTGGATTCTGACTTAGAGGCGTTTAGTCATAATCCAACACACGGTAGCTTCGTGCCACTGGCTTTTCAACCAAGCGCGATGACCAATTGTGTGAATCAACGGTTCCTCTCGTACTAAGTTGAATTACTATTGAGGTGCGGTTTAGGGTGTGGAAAGAGAAGTTTAATTCTCAACAAAGGGAACTTGAAGAACAAAACTCAACAATAAAGATATATTTGATAGACAGGGCTAACCATAAATCCTACAAACATTCTTTAAGCAAATAATAACTTCAAGACAACTTTTAAAATGAAATCTAAGATTCGGGGAACTCCCTATTTCCTCAAAGATCTTATTTTAAAGGATTTAGAAAACATAAAATATTCACTGATAATTGCAGTCATAGAAGAGGGAACACCTAAATAAAATCTATGCTTACAACTATAACAACCTTCAAAAAAACTGTTCAAGCAATGGCAAAGGGCAAGATCAAAACCGACCTCTTTGATTAACTCAAAACAATGGTACTTCAAAGGGAGACTTCAATAACAGCTTTCAAGTGATAGTAGACAAGCAGGGAAAACCATAAATCATGCTAAAACCAACTATTTGAGCTATTAAGGAAATAAACAAGCATGAAGACTAAAGAGAAGGTTTAGAGCCTCTAAAATACTTCAGCAGAAGAAAACATAAAACAGTGAAGGGTGAACAGGTCTAAGGTGCTTCCAGGAGTCATTTCTTAGCCTAAAACTTTCAGCCTACTGTAGTAAGAAATTATGGAACATAATGGAAACAGGAGAAAACATTAAACAGTTAGAATACTTCACCAAAAACCAAGCTCATGAATCCAATGATAGAGCCTTCTCAGGAACGAGCATGCAACAACATCATCAAAACATCCAAGACTTCAATTTGTTCTTCAACTTCAACAGACTATGTATTTATTTCAAAGAGTTTCAGTATTACAGCTTGTGATCAACAACAACCAACAACTTCTCATCTTATGCAGAAGTACTTATAGGAAGATGAGGAGGTGAGATTTTAACAAAATATCTGAAGGACAATTAATGCAGAGTGAAGACTTCTCGGCCCTTTGAGAGGCTCGAGGGAGAAATTTACGGGTGGATCACTACATTAACTGTTTCACAATAAATATCAAAGCTCGGTGGAAGCTTTGTTTGACTTTGAGGCTCTGTGTATGTTTTGGAGTAACTCTGCAGATATTTATGCATTGGTTTCCTTGCAGAAATAACTTCTTGGCAATGCTGGAGGCAGATATTTCTTCGAGCAATAACTTCGGCCTCTGTTCCGAATGGTTTGAGGCGACAGGTGGCTCTTTGTAGTAGCTGAGGAATCAATTCGCCTCAGTTGAAGCGGTGGAAACCTTTCTGTCAGCGAAACACTTATGATGTTCTTTAAACTGTGTTTTGAGTCGGGGATTAGGCTTTTGATAACCGTCTTAGCCGTAATCCCCGTAATATTGTCTTCAATCTTCATTCTGCTGTGCTCTGTCTTCAAACTTATACTCTTTAACTGTGTTTGAAAAACAGTGTCTTGTCGATGTGCAAACCCGCACTGGGCTTTACGGCATCAATACTCATAGAGTACTGACGAAACATGGAATGGAGCCCCGTGGATGGCTTCTCTTTAATGAAACGAGGGCATGAGAATCGTCATTCCCAGCCCTCGGCATTTCTTCGTGATACAATGGAAAACCTTTTAAAACACCTGCATCAAACATAAAACAATTAATAAATCCTGCGAATTTTGGTTTAAACTGCTTCAGATGGTGGGGAAAAGAGCGTAGCCGTCGGATAAAAAAATCTAACGGTGGAGATCGGCGCAAAACAGGAAAATGAGAGCGGGGAGAAGAAATAAGGCGGGGTGGTTTTGGACCGTCCGAGCTGGACACGTGGACGGTCCAGATCTAATCGGAGGAGCGCAATCGGGGGTAAAACAAAAACGCATGCGATTGAAACATTGCGATGCGATTTTGCGCGGACCGTTGGATTAAGGATTAGATCAACGGTCGGGATTGAATCGGGGATCGGCAATCAGGGGTGAAACATTGCGATTGTGATTGAAACATTGCGATGCGATTTTACGCGGACCGTTGGATCAAAGGATTAGATTAACGGTCGGGATTGAATCGGGGGTCGGCAATCGGGGTTGAAACATTGCGATGCGATTTAGCGATAACCTTGATTCAAGAACGAGATCAACGGTGGAGAACCAATCGGGGAAGTCGCGATCGGGGGCGAAACAAAACGCATGCGATTGAGCGCAGGCCGTCGATCTAAGAACGAGATCAACGGTGGAGAATGGATCGGGGATGGTCGATTGGGGGAACAAAACAAATGCATCAAAAGAAAAACTCCGATGCGATTTTGCGCGGACCGTTGGATTTGGCATACGATCAATGGTGGAGATGAGCCGGGGGAAAAACCCTTGTATATTTTTATGAACCCAAACTTTTGGAATAATCAAAGGTTTTTATGGATCGGGCGGAAGAATATATATATAAAGCGGATGGGCGCCCAACTGCGGGGCCTTCGGATATATGGAATGTAATATGCCTGGGGTGTATTTAAAACAAAGGGGTCAATCGCAATCGGGCCATTGGGCCTGGTCATTCCGATCAACCTATTTGAAACGTTGCGATGTGATTGGCACCTGGGGTCCTTAACACTTGGTCCCGGGGGAAGTCATATGAAACAGGGGCGGGGGGAAATTTTAACATACGAGACCCAATCGCATCGGAAATTTGATGCGGGTCTTTTTGATCTACCCATTTGATTTCTCCGATTGTGATTGCGCGATCGGTCTTTCAATCAACCCATTAAAATATTAAACACGTGACTTCAAGTTTTTAAGTTGAAAGTTTGGATAAGCGGGTTTTGGGTTTTATAAAGAAAAATGGGTTTGGGAATGAAATATTCACAAGGTCTAAGCGCCGAGGGCAGGCTCCGGGTTATATGAAAATAATGTGATCGGGGGTTTCGGCTTAGCTTAAAAATAGTTTTAAACCATGTCAGGAGGATTTTTCATGAATGGAAGGGGAAACTTATGAAAAGTAGAGGAATAATATGGAGAAAAGGGGGGAAAAAATGAAGGTTAGCTATGAGTGGGAGAAAGGGAAAAGATGATGGTTTCTTCGGAAGTTTCTTACATGAAATCAGCAGAATTAAGAGGAACAGTAATGAGGATTTTGGACAGAGGCATGAGGCCTACAAGGAGTCTTCAAGAGCCAACAATGTTTAGAAATGAAAAATTGTACCTTGAAGGCTCAAAACAGATTTAGCCACCTTTTGGTATAACAAAATATTATAGGTGGCTAACAGCCAGCACAAGGGCTGTGCGATCCGTCGAGTTATCATGATTCACGGGAGAAGCGGGCAAGCCCGCGCCGGCCTTTTATCTAAAAAATGCATCCCTTCCAAAGAGTCGGGACTTGGTGCACGTATTAGCTCTAGAATTACTACGGTTATCCGAGTAGTATGGTACCATCAAAAAAACTATAACTGATTTAATGAGCCATCCACAGTTTCATAGTCTGAATTAGTTCATACTTAGACATGCATGGCTTAATCTTTGAGACAAGCATATGACTACTGGCAGGATCAACCAGGTAGCACCCTCCCACTTCAAAGGGCATTCAAAGTTCTCTCTTACAAAGAGCTAGCTTGAACACCCATCAATTCAAGGAGAGGTCAACATATCATGTAAAGCTCTTATACCTTGCACCTCGTGCATCCCCAAGAAGGGATTAGAGCCCACACACACTACATGCCAAGGACATGCAAGACATCAAACGTAATGGAAGATGGATGCAAGACCCACAAAGCGAAAAAATGGGTCACCTCGCTGAGTCACATTGCACCAAGGCTGCCTAGGAGTTGGTAACCACCCCCCAACTAGCAAGGATGGCAAAAGCATTATCACCCATGACAGCCACAGTGAACAGACAAAGGGGAGAAAACAAAAACAAGATTCTCTTAGAAATGTCCCCCAAACCATCCCCGCCTTGCACCAAGGCCACCTAGGAGTCCACTCCGACAGCGGCAATAGTGGACCTCGAGCACCTACGGTGACCCCGATGCAAATGGAGAACGACCAACCGCAAAATCTCTCTCTCTCTCTCTCTCTCTCAAACGCCTCCCAACCGTCCCCACCTCACATCGAGGCCACCTAGGAGTCCACCCGGACAGCAGCAACGATGGACCTCGATCACACGATCGCCTGCAGCGACCTTGATGTGAAAACAAAGTAAGTAATTAAAGGGAGAACAACTGACTGCACGTCGTCTCTTAAAAATTCCCTGCAACCCTTCCCGCCCAGCAGCGAGGCCACCTAGGAGTCCACCCAGACAACAGCAATAGCGGACCTTGATCACTTGATCGCCTACGACAACCTCACTATAAAGGAAAAAGAAGGAAGTAGAAGGAGAATGACCAAGTAGACAACCTCTATTAGAAATTCCACCCCGACCCTCCCCGCCCCGCACCAAGGCCACCTAAGAGTCCACCCGGTCAGCGGCAACAGTGGACCTCGATCGTTTGATTGCCTGCGGCACCCTCGATGCAAAAGGATGGAAATAAAACAAGAACGACCGTTCCTGCAACCTCCCTTGAAAATTCCCTCCTCCAACCCTCCCCACCCCGCACCGAGACCACCTAGGAGTCCACCCGGACAGCAGCAACGGTGGACCTCGATCGCTTGATCGCCTGGGGCAACCTCGATGCAAAGGCAGAGGAAGAAAATAAATGCATATCAAGAGGCTCGCTACAAAAGGCATGAACATATCGGAATAGGAGGAGGGATCAGGCAGCCTCGCACCCCACACACCCTGCATACAAGCAACCTAGGAGATTGCCCCATCGACTTACCAACTGGACAACGAAAACTTTTCACCTGCAGCCACCTCCACACAGAGGAGGGAGGTCGAAGCGTTCCACCTTGAAGTCCTCCTTCCAGATATAGCCCCCGCCATCAACGTAGCAAGCCTCATCCCCGTTGGACCACAATCGCATGAGCGATCAACAAAACAAGAAATGCCCATCACCTTGTGTCTCAACATTCCAAGCCGCATAATCCTACAATGCACGCAAGATGCAAGGAAAAAGCCGACCACTCGAGCAAACATATGGGCCACCACATCTATCAAGACCTCAAAGCCAACGTAGGGACAAACGACATGCACTCTGAAAGGAATTCCAAACCTTAATTTTACAACAAGGAGAACCCCGCTCCTCACATCGCCCAATGGAAAAAGCAAGCAAGAGGGGCAGCTTACAGCCAAAACCCCTCCGCATTCCTCTTAAACGTATGCTTCTCAACCCATAGTGCTGACATAGAAAGAGTACAAGCACAAGAAACTGACACCATAAAGAGCCAAACAATGAAGAGGACAGTCATCTCAAGGAGCCACACACAAAAACCCATCCAATTCCGAGAACACGGAGCGAAGGGGGAATTGTTCACATATGCCTCCAAGGACGAGCATGGCCAACATTACCGCTCATGTGCTACCAAGTGGGGATGGAGAGAATGTGAATGTCGACCACCCTACAAATGACCCAAGGCCACTCTTCAGGCACACCCGACAAGCTACTCAATTACCAACCCACCTTTCACACGAAAATCCAACCCCTCCCCCCACCGAAAGGGGGAGGAGGTGAACAATATACCGAGGAGCCGATTTCACGAAGCCAACGAGACAAAATCCCACCTCTCCAACCCACCAAAAAGGGAGGAGGTGAAGAATATGGCGAAGAGCCAACATCGACGGAGCCAACGAGCGAGCAAGGGGCACGAGAGCGACATAGGCGACCGGCCAGTTGTCTCGAGGAGCCACACAGAGCGACCTCGTCCACCTCTGAGAACACAGAGCGGAAGGGTAACTCTTTTCACATATGCCTCCCAGGACAAGCATGGCCAACATTACCGCTCATGCGCTACCGAGTGGGGATGGAGAGAAGACGAGAGTCGACGACCCTACAAATGACCCAAGGCCACTCTTCAGGCACACCCGAGCAAGCAACTCAGTTACCAACCCACCTTTCACACGAAAATCCAACCCCTCCCCCCACCGAAAGGGGAGGAGGTGAACAATATACCGAGGAGCCGATTTCACGAAGCCAACGAGACAAAAGCCCACCTCTCCAACCCACCAAAAAAGGGAGGAGGTGAAGAATATGGCGAAGAGCCAACATCGACGGAGCCAACGAGCGAGCAAGGGGCACGAGAGCGACATAGGCGACCGGCCAGTTGTCTCAAGGAGCCACACAGAGCGACCTCGTCCAACTCTGAGAACACAGAGCGGAAGGGTAACTCTTTTCATATATGCCTCCCAGGACAAGCATGGCCAACATTACCGCTCATGCGCTACCGAGTGGGGATGGAGAGAAGACGAGAGTCGACGACCCTACAAATGACCCAAGGCCACTCTTCAGGCACACCCGAACAAGCAACTCAGTTACCAACCCACCTTTCACAAGAAAATCCAACCCCTCCCCCCACCAAAAGGGGAGGAGGTGAACAATATAGCGAGGAGCCGATTTCACGAAGCCAACGAGACAAAAGCCCACCTCTCCAACCCACCAAAAAGGGAGGAGGTGAACAATATAGCAAAGAGCCAACATCGACGGAGCCAACGAGTGAGCAAGGGGCACGAGAGCGACATAGGCGACCGACCAGTTGTCTCAAGGAGCCACACAGAGCGACCTCATCCAACTCTGAGAACACAGAGCGGAAGGGTAACTATTTTCACATATGCCTCCCAGGACAAGCATGGCCAACATTACCGCTCATGTGCTACCGAGTGGGGATGGAGAGAAGATGAGAGTCGACGACCCTACAAATGACCCAAGGCCATTCTTCAGGCACACCCGAACAAACAACTCAGTTACCAACCCACCTTTCACATGAAAATGCAACCCCTCCCCCCACAAGCAAAAAGGGAGGAGAAGAATAGAACAATATAGCGAAGAGCCGACATCGACGGAGCCAACGAGCGACATAGAAAAAAACTGATTTCAACGGAGCAAACATGCGACCAAGGGGCACGAGAGAGAGTTACCGGAGAGCCGATTTCAACAAAGCCAACAAGTGGCCAGTCATCTTAAGGAGCCACACACAACAACCCCATCCAAATGCTAGAAAACAGAGAGGACGGGAGAGATTGTTCAAACATGCCTCCAAGGATGAGCATGGCCAACATTACCGCTCATATGCTACCGAGTGGTGATGGAGAGAAGAAATTCGACGACCCTAAAAATGACCCAAGGCCATTCTTCAGGCACAACCGAACAAAACAACTCAATTACCAACCCACCTTTCACACGAAAAAAAAATCTGATAAGCGCACCGTCGGACAAAACGGGCCGACCCGAACGCCCTCGTCCGTGCGCCCTCACTTGGGGCGACACAGAGCGCACGCCCGAACGGACGCACATGGGAGCAAATGACAAACGGGCCGCCCGGAAGTGCACAAGGAACACGGGCGGTCACAACTTAGCAAATCTGGCACGGTCGCCCTCGGGCCAAACGACCCGACCCGAATGGACGCCCTCACCCAGCACGCCCACTCGAACGGACGCCCTCCCCCGGCGCAACACGACACGCCTGACCGAACGGACGCACATGGGAGCAAACGACAATTGGGCCGCCCGGACGTGCACAAGGCACCCGGGCGGTCACAACTTAGCAAATATGACACGGGCAACCTCCGGCCAAACGACCCAACTCGAACGGACGCCCTCATCCAGCACGACACGGCGTGACCACTGGAACGAACCGAATGGACACACATGGGAGCATATGGCAAATGGGCCGCCCGGACGTGCACAAGACACCTGGGTGGTCACAACTTAGCAAATCTGACATGAGCGCCCTCAGGCCAAACGACCCGACCTGAATGGACAACCTCACCCGACACGACCAAACGACCCGACCCGAACGGACGCCCTCACTCGGCACGACACGACGAGCCCACCCGAACGGACGCACATGGGAGCAAATGGAAAAATGCCTGCCCGGATGTGCACATGGCACCCGGGCGGTCACAACTTAGCAAATCTGACACAGGCGCCCTCGGGCCAAACGACCCGACCCGAACGGACGCCCTCACCCGGCATGCCCAACCGAACGAACGCCATCACCCGGCGCGACACGGCGCGCCCGACCAAACGGACACACATGGGAGCAAACGGCAAACGGGCCGCCCGGACGTGCACAAGGCACCCTGGCGGTCACAACTTAGCAAATCTGACACGAGCGCCCTCGGGCCAAACGACCCGACTTGAACGGACACCCTCACCCGGCACGACACGGTGCGCCCACCCGAACGGATGCACATGGGAGCAAACGGCAAACGGGCTGCCCGGACGTGCACAAGGCACTCGGGCGGTCACAACTTAGGAAATCTCACACGGGTGCCCTCGGGCCAAACGACCCGACCCAAACGGACACCCTCACCCGGGACGACACAGCGCGCCCACCCGAACGGACACACATGGGAGAAAACGGCAAACGTGCCGCCCGGACGTGCACAAGGCACCCGGGCGGTCGCAACTTAGGAAATCTGACACGGGCGTCCTCGGGCCAAATGACCCAACCCGAACGGACGCCCTCACCCGGCACGCCCACCCGAATGGAGGCTCTCACCCGACGCGACACGACGCGCCCGACCAAACAGACGCACATGGGAGGAAACGGCAAATGGTCCGCCCGGACGTGCACAAGGCACCCGGGCGGTCACAACTTAGCAAATCTGACACGGGCGCCCTCGGGCCAAATGACCTGACCCGACCTGAACGGATGCCCTCACCCGGCACGACCAAATGACCCGACCCGAATGGACGCCCTCACCCGGCGCGACCAAACGACCCGACCAAACGGACGCACATGGGAGCAAACGGAAAACGGGCCGCCCGGACGTGCATAAGGCACCCGAGCGGTCACAACTTAGCATATCTAACACGGGCGCCCTCAGGCCAAACGACTTGACCCGACCCGAACGGACGCCTCACCCAGCACGCCCACCGGAACGGACGCCTTCGAGCCAAACGACCCGACTCGATCCGAACGGACGCCCTCACCCGGCACGACCAAATGACCCGACTCGAACGGACGCCCTCACCCGGCACGACCAAACGACCCGACCCAAATGGACGCCCTCACACCGCACGACCAAACGACCCGAACAAACGGACGCACATGGGAGAAAACGGTAAACGGGCCACCCGAACGTGCACAAGGCACTCGGGCGGTCACAACTTAGCAAATATGACACGGGGGCCCTCGGGCCAAACGATCCGACCCGACCCGAATGGATGCCTCACCTGGCACGCCCACCCGAACGGACGCCTTCGGGCCAAACGACCCGACCCGACCCGAATGGACACCCTCACCTGGCACGACCAAACGACCCGACCCGAACGGACGCCGTCACCTGGCACGACCAAACGACCCGACCCGAACGGACGCACATGGGAGCAAACGGCAAACGGGCCGCCCGGACTTGCACAAGGCACCCGGGTGGTCACAACATAGCAAATCTGACACAGGCGCCCTCGAGCCAAACGACCTAACCCGATCCGACCCAAACGGACGCCTCACCCGGCATGCCCACCCGAACGGACGCCTTTGGGCCAAACGACCCGACCCGACCCGAACGGACGCCTTTGGGCCAAACGACCCGACCCGACCCGAACGGACGCCCTCACCCGACACGAACAAACGACCCGACCCGAACGGACGCCCTCACCCAGAACGACCAAACGACGCGAACGGACACCCTCACCCAGCACGACCAAACGACCCGACCTGAATGGACGCCCTCACTCGACCCGACCAAACAGACGCACATGGGAGCAAACGGAAAACGAGCCGCCCAGACGTGCACAAGGCACTTGGGTAGTCACAACTTAGCAAATCTAACACGGGCGACCTCGGGCGAAACGACCCGACCCGACCCGAACGGATGCCTCACCCGGCACGCCCACCCGAACGGACGCCTTCGGGCCAAACGACCCGACCCGACCCGAACGGACGCCCTCACTTGGCACGACCAAACGACCCGACCCGAACGGACGCCCTCACCCGACACGACCAAAGGACACGAACGGACGCCCTCACCCGGCACGACCAAACGACCCGACCCGAACGGACACCCTCACCCGGCACGACCAAACGACACGAATGGACGCCCTCACCCGGCACGACCAAATGACCCGACCCGAAGGGACGCACATGGGAGCAAACGGCAAACGGGCCACCCGGATGTGCACAAGGCACCCAGGCGATCATAACTTAGCAAATCTGACACAGGCGCCCTTGGGCCAAACGACCCGACCCGACCCGAACGGACGCCCTCGGGCCAAACGACCCGACCCGACTTGAACGGACGCCCTCACCCGGCACGACCAAACGACCCGACCCGACCCGAACGGATGCCCTCACTCGGCACGACCAAACGACCCGACCCGACCCGAATGGATGCCCTCGGGCCAAACGACCCGACCCGACCCGAACGGATGCCCTCACCCGGCACGACCAAACAACCTGACCCGACCCGAGCGGATGCCCTCACCCGGCATGACCAAACGATCCGACCTGAACGGACGCCCTTACCCAGCACGACCAAATGACCCGACCCGACCCGAACGGACGCCCTCGGCCCAAACGACCTGACCCGACCCGAACGGACGACCTCGGGCCAAACGACCCGACCCGACCCGAACGGACGCCCTCACCCGGCACGGCTAAAGGACCAGACCCGAACAGATGCCCTCACCCGGCGTGCCCGACCAAACAGACGCACATGGGAGCAAACGAAAAGCGGGCCGCGTGGATGTGCACAAGGCACTCGGTCGGTCACAACTTAGCAAATGTGACACGGGCACCCTCGGGACAAACGACCCGACCCGAACGGACGCCCTCACCCGGCGCGCCCGGCCGAATGGACGCACATGGGAGCAAATGAAAAACGGGTTGCCTGGACATGCACAAGGCACCCGGGTGGTCACAACCTAGCAAATCACACACGGGCACCCTCCGACCAAACGACCCGACCAGAATGGACACCCTCACTCGGCGCCACACGGCCCGCCTGACTGAACGGACGCACATGGGAGAAAACGGCAAACGGGCCGCTCGGACGTGCACAAGGCACTCGGGCGGTCACAACTTAGAAAATCTGATATGTGCGCCCTCGGAACGAACGACCCAACCCAATCGGACGCCCTCACCCGGTGCGACACAGCGTGCCCGCCCGAACGGACGCACATGGGAGCAAACGACAAACGGGCCGCTCGGATGTGCACAAGGCACCCGGGCGTTCACAACTTAGCAAATATGATACGGGCACCCTTGGCCCAAACGACTCGACCCGAACGCATTTGGCCGGGCACCCTCACCCGGCGCACCCGACCCAACCCGAACGCGTTTGGCTGGGTGAGTCGGGTGACCCACGACTGGGCGCCTCTGCACGAACTGCACGACAGTGTGGAAGCCATTCCGGGAGCATCTGGAGTCGGAATTGAGTGCCGTAAATTGCAGAATGTGCGTATTGACGGGCCGCATCTAACCGTACATTTGGGAAGTGGATTGGACACACAGTGAGCTCGAGGGACAGTCTAAACTGATTTGTAGTGCCGATTTGAGTGACCCGGCAGCACTCGAGCAGTTTTGTGCGGGATATTCCCAAGGTGAATTCTGATGATTGTAAATAATTTTTGTAGGCTAGTTTGATGGTTGACAAGCCTTAGAGCTTGGTCAAAAGGCTAACTTGCCTTGCCAAGGAGCAGAAGTGGCTTTTGCTGGATTGGAACTTATTATTTCAAATTTATGAAACGTATTATCGGTCGGACTCATTATTAACAGGGAATTTCCCCTCCCTTGTATGTATGAGCGTACTTGTGGATTGATAATGATGTTTATGTTTATTTCCACATATCGAGAGAACATTTGGTTAATAAATAACAAGTGTTGCTAAAGGTGTAGTCTATATACTTGAGTATTTGGAGAAAGAAAAAAGTACGGTAGTGTTGCACCCGTCTATAGCGTGGTTGAAAGACACCGAAGGTATAGGGGCGTGAAAAATAGGCACACGGACGGTCACAACTTAGCATTTTCGATACGGCCTCCCTCACACGACTCGACTCGAACGCGTTTCCTTGGGCGCCCTCACACGGCACGACCTGACCCGCCTGAACGAAGGCACAAAGGAGCAAATGGCAATCGGGTCGCACGAACGTGCACAAGGCAGAGGGGCGGTCACAACTTAGCATTTTTTATATGGCCTCCCTCACACGACCTGACCCGAACACGTTTCCTTGGGCGCCCTCACACGGCACGACCCGACCCGCCCGAACGAAGGCACAAGGGAGAAAACGGAAAATGGGTCGCACGAACGTGCATAAGGCACACGAGCAGTCAAAACTTAGCATTTTTTATACGGCCTCCCTCACACGGCACGAACCGACCTGACCTGCCTGAACGAAGGCACAAGGGAGTAAATCAGAAACTGGTTGCGCGAACGTGCACAAGGCACGTGGGCGGTCACAACTTTGCATTTTTTATACAGTCTCCCTCACACGACCCGACCCGAACGCGTTTCCTTGGGTGCCCTCATGCGACCCAACCCGCCCTCACGCGTTTCCCTGCTCAAAGGTATGCATCCCATAGTGCATCAAAATCAAGACCAGTCTCGATCTCAGTTCCTCAGTGAACCAGATACTGCAAGATCATTGTAGTATCAAGCCTCCAATGAATGAAACTCCATCATGAACTCCCCTGCATCATCCTATCCAAAGCGTTGGCAAGCATACTTGTATTTCCCACGAGTGCCACCACAAGTTGTTCTCACTCTGCAAGTCATATGAATGTGCTCGTAGGCTGCTCATCCAACCAATGTCTTGTTGCTCAAAGTGAACAACGTCCATCAGCCCATCTATAAAAGATCTCCATGTAGCACCAACAATCGATCATGCTCAGCATATTTCTTCTTGACACTCCTCCATGATGCTCATAAGTGGCACCTAGTAAGTGCACCTGCATAATGTCTCCACATAATGTCCTACCATTCCCTCGTGTCAATTTACATGACTTTGGTTGCCCATGTGTCCATCAAGAGTAGACTCGACTCAACCCTAGTCACCATCATGTGTATAGTGTACAGGTTAAGTGCCCTCGGTCACTTCTACCATCATCATCATGGGTACTTCCTCCAAGGCTTCTCCCCCGCTAAAGGTGCACCAAGAGTTCCTTCTTGGTTGCAAGCCATGAAGAAGTCTACCCAGACAATGTGCCCTACCACCAAGGCAGTCCATGAGTCATGCCGGGCACCTAGCCAGTTTCCATGTGGCTAAGCATGACCCGTATCTATCACGGAGATCATCAAGTTCCACCCTTGTCACGGGAATTTGAACCTACTAGAGCGAGGTCACAAATTTCCCTATCAAGGCCTACAACAAGAAATGCTCCCCTTGCTTCTCCAATGTACAAGGCTCCATCATAGTCATCCGAGGAAAGGTCCTCCATGGTATTGGCAAAGAAGTCATCTTCTTTCCCATCCCTGCATACGGTCCATCTCCCAGATGCTCAATTGAAACACGAGCCATGTCTTCATGAAGAATCTCTAAGCGAGTGTCCTCCGTCCTCCTCAATGTCTGCAATGCTTCCGATCCTGGTACCGCCTGCTCATAAAGTTCCTCCTCGATCATTGTCACTTCTGCAAAATTTTCATGTGGTTCATCCCCCAATGCCTGCAATGTGCTTGGTCCAGGTTCAACTTGTTCCACGAGTTCTTCCTCGATCATATACGCATCCTCAACATCCTCCCCAGAATCATCCATCACCGATGCTTGCGATGTGCTTGGCCCTGGTCCAACCTGTTCATCAAGTTCGTCCTCGACTTCTACCACATATGCAACATCCTTGTGAGAATCGTCCACCATCAATGCTTGTAATGTGCTTGGTCCTGGTCCAACTTGTTCATCAGCTTCTTCCTTGACTTCAATCACATCTACAACATCCTTTGGTTTGGCCACAGTGGGCTTCATGCCACCATGCTTCATCTTTCCAAGGTCTCTAAGCTTGAGAAGCTTATCAAGTAACTTCCTTCGCTCTTCTTCCACCTTGTCCATTTCTGCTCGGAGAATTCTCACTTTCTTCATAAGTCGAAACATTTCATCTTTTCTCATGCCAGATGTCCTCCTCTTGCAAAATGTATCAATGGTCTGACTCGCCTCATCAAACTCCTTTTCCATTTCCTTTGACTTCTCTTTAGTTTCTTTGAAGTTTATTTCCAATGAAACAAACTCATCCATCAAGCTTCAATACCACCTGCAACACTGCAACGGTATCCCTGCTCAATAATAAAAAAAAAGAAAAAAGAAAAAAAGCCACAAAAATGTAGCTATGATACCAACTGTCATGCCCCTATACCTGTGGTAGTCTCCCAACCGCTCTATAGACGAGTGCGGCGCTACCTTATTTTTCTCTTTTCAAATACTCAATAAGTAGACTACGCCTAACTCAACACTTGTTTAATTAATCTTCCAAAGTGCTCTTGTGTGGAAATAAAACAGCAATAAACATCAATATCAAACCACATGAACGCCCATACATTCAAGGGAGACCTTACAAATATCTCTTTTCTTTTGATTCAAATCAGGTGAGATGTTTAGGATTGATCAAAGACTTGTGTGTTTCACTGGTTCAATACCCTGAAAAAACAATTTTAACGGACATAGTAGTAGCAGATATTCCTCCAAAATATGGCATGTTATTATCCAGATCTTGGGGTGCAAAGCTTCAAGGATCTCTTCAATTGGACATGTCATATGCTACTATTTCAGTGTTCGGTCAACCTAAGAGACTATACAGAGAAACTTTAATGAATTATGTGGTCAGTAGTCAGGAGAAACCTGAAAATTTCCCCATCTACTCAGTACACTCTGATATGGATTCATTTATTCTTTACAATGTTGAAATTGATCCTCCTACTAAATTATAAGTTCCAGCAGCAGAACCAAAAGAAATTACAAATGAAAAATCTAGTGTTCAAATCCAGGAAATCTCTGAGGACAATGAAACACCAGATACCCAAGAAAAACAAGAAGAAAGTAAAAAACTAGATCTCACTGTTAAAAAAGTTCCTGAAACTCTTGATACCAATTATGAACATGAAATTCTTTGGCATTTAGAATTTGATGGTTTAGTTAACAATTTAGGAGCAGGAGCTGGAATTTGGATACACAACCTTGAAAATGATCACGCTAAAGGCCATGCCTACAGATTAAACTTTAAGTGCACCAATAATATGGCAGAGTATGAAGCTCTTTTGCTAGGTCTTAAACTTGTTAAAATATTAGGGGCAATTAGAGTATCTGTCATAGGAGAATCCGATTTAATCATTCAACAGATCAAAGGACACTTTCTAACAAACGATCCCAGACTGAGAGAATATAGAGGAACAGTTGTAAATATTCTCAATACTTTTCTACAAACTCAGCTTGCTAAAATCCCAAGAAAACAAAACTTACACGCTCATAGTATTGCAATGTTTGCCAGCACTTGTAAATTACCAGTCGAACCTAATCATCATTTCATAGCTGAGATTAGACACAGACTAGCCATACCTGACAATTTTAAGAACTAGCAAGTGTTTGCAAGTGATGAGCAGATTAACAATTTTCTAACTTTAGAGAATGAATTTTCTAACAATAACATAGATGAAGATACAGTCATTGAATCTGATCAAATAAATGAACAAGAAATAGAAATTTCAGAAGAAAGTGCAATTCAAATGCTTCATCCAAAAAAATTCACCAAAAAAGAAATGCAGGACCTCAAACAAATGGAGGTTGATGAGATTATAGAAGAAGAATCTGAGATCATTAATTTAAAAGATAATCATTTCCTAAAGGATTAACTCCTCTGGAAGATCTTTTCGATTCTAACGATATTCCAAAGAAACCCAAAATGGAACCATTGAAATAAGATATTGAGGAATATAATTTGGGAACTGAAGAAAATCCTAAAATGATAAAGTTATCTAAATATTTGTCTCTTGATCAAAAACTAAAATATGTTGAACTAATAAGAGAATTCCAGGATGTCTTTGCCTAGAGTTATGAAGACTTGAAATCATATGAACCTCTATAATTCAGCATACAATACCTCTGAAAGAAGATCAGAAACCATTTAAACAGAAACTCAGAAGAATCAACCCTGTACTGCTGCCTTTAATTGAAAAAGAAATCAAACGAATGTATGAAGCAGGGATAATTGCTCCCATTAGGTTTTCAGAGTGGGTGTCTAATTTATTACCTACTATGAAGAAAACTGGAGAGATCAGATTATGTGTTGATTTAAGAAATGTAAATAAGGTTTCTTTGAAGGATAATTACCCTTTTCCCAAAATGGATCACATTTTACAAAGGGTAGTAGGTGCTTCTAGGATTTCTCTTCTAGATGGGTTCTCAGGATACAACCAGATTCTGGTTCATCCTGATGATCAGGAAAAAACAGCTTTTACAACACCATGGGGCACATTCAAGTATGTTAAAATTCCATTTGGACTTAAAAATGCAGGGGCAACCTTCCAAAGAGCAATGTACATCGCATTTGCAAAAGAAATTCATGATTTTCTTGTCATATATCTGGATGATTTAACTTTTTTCTCTAAATCAGATCAGCAACATTTGGACCATCTCAGACAAGTATTCATAAAATGCAGAAAATATGGTATCTCTTTGAATCCAAAGAAGTCCTTGTTTGGTCTTGAAGAAGGTAAACTTTTAGGCCATATCATCTCCAAAGATGGTATTAGAATTTATCCTGCTAGAATAGAAGCCATACTGCAGATACCTTACCCCAGAAATGTCAAAGAACTTCAAGCTTTCCTAGGAAAAATCAATTTTTTGAGAAGATTCATATCTAGCTTAGTTGAACTAATCAGATTGCTTAATAACATGTTAAGAAATGATTCAAGTATTAAATGGACAGTATAAGCCAAACAATCATTTGAAGAAATTAAAATGGCTTTGACCAGAACACCAGTTCTTACCAGTCCACAATTTGATAGAGACTTAATAATATTTTCATTTGCATCATAACACACTATAGCAATTGTTTTATTACAAAAGGATGATCAAGGATGTGAAAAACCTATAGCCTTTTTTAGTAAAGCACTAATGGATGCATCATTAAAATACAACATCATGGAAAAACAAGCTTTTGCACTTGTAAAAGCCATTAAAGATTTTAGAATCTACATACTGTATTCCTATGTGATATCCTATGTAACAAATGTTGTTGTCAAAGACATATTAACTCGGGATGGAATTGAAGGCAAAAGAGGTAAATGGATTGCAACCATATTAGAGTATGATATTGAAATAAAACCTACAAAGCTTATAAAGGGACAGGGATTGGCTCAACTCATGACAGAAACAAATTGTCAAGCCCTGGATATTAATGAACTGGATGACGAACAGGAGATGGCGACTCCACAAATCAGCCAGGCCTTCTTAGATTCACCTTGGTATGCTGATATAATTTATGTATTGTTAAACCTGCAAGCTCCTCCAGGGTTATCCAGAACAAAGAAAAGGTTTTTAAAGATGACATCTTCAAAGTTTTGTATTTTAGATAATGTTCTTTTTTGGAAAAATCATGAAGGTATTCTATTGAATTGTTTATTAAAAGATGAAGCTGACAAGGCTCTCCATGAATTTCATGTAGGAGACTGTGGTGGACACCTTTATTGGAAATCAACTGCAGACAAGATCCTAAGGGCTGGATTTTATTGGCCAACCTTGTTCTCTGATGTAAAGAAATTTGTCACTGCTTGCCATAAATGTCAAATTTTTGAAGACAAGATAAAACTATTACCCTTACCCCTGAAACCAATTTCCACTGAAAAACCTTTCCAACAATGGGGCTTGGATTTCATTGGAGAAATCCATCCTCCTTCTTCTGGCCAACACAAATGGATCCTCACTGCCACAGATTATTTTACCAAATGGATAGAAGAAATTCCTTCCAGACAAGCCAATGACACTATGATCATAGGATTCTTAGAAACCAATATATTATCAAGATTTGGTTGTCCTGATAAAATCATAACCGATAATGCTGCTGCCTTCAAATCTAAGAAGATGATAAGTTTTTGTAACAAATATCATATCACCTTAAGCCATTCCACAGCCTATTACCCTCAAGGTAATGGACTAGCTGAGTCTTCCAACAAGAGTCTCATCAATATTATTAAGAAATTATTGGAGGAAAACAAGAAAAATTGGGACAAGAAACTTACAAATGCACTACGGGCAGACAGACTCACCACCAAAAAATATATTGGGACTAGTCCTTATGAGTTATTCTATGGCATTGAGGTTGTATTTCCTTCATCTTTAGGAGTTCCTATAATGAAATTACTTCAAGAAGCTCAGGTTGAACCTAATGATATTCAAAGGAGAATAAACCAGAGTATCAGTTTGCAGCAGACCAGAGAGGAAGTATATCAGAGATCCCAAGTATTGCAGGAGAAACTAAAGAAGATTTTTGATAAAAGGACCAAGGCAGAAGATTTCCAACTTGGAAACAAAGTTTTAAGATGGGATTCCAGAAGAGAAGATAAGGGAAAACATGGGAAGTTTGAATTCCTGTGGAAAGGACCTTATATTATCCATGCTTTACAAGGAAACAATACATATTTTATGAAAAACTTGGATGGTACAGAAACTGAATATGGGCCAGTAAATGGTCGAATGCTGAAACATTACTTTGATCCTATTTATTAGGATATTCTGATTTTTAACATGTACATACTATATCCTTTATAATGTCACAGTTTTGAGTGGATAGTAACTTGCCGGAGTTGAAGCCCAAGGAGAAGGCCCTAAGCTTCAAAAGTATCACTGTCATGCATACAATAAAGTAACAAGCAGAAGAAGATTCCATAGTTCAGTCAAAAACATTCTGAGGACAATTGACCTGTTGTTCTTGACTTTTCACCAGGAAAAGCCATCCCCAAGTGGAGCCAGTGTTAGACTCCTATACCAATAGGTGTCATATATCATGATTGACTTGATGGGCTATGTAATATGTTCATACATTTTCTTGTTACAAATTTTTTCCATATTGTCAAAAAAAAAATTTAAAAAAATTAAAAAATGTAAAGAGGGTATACCCTAAAAGAAAAATCAAAGGGTGAAAAAAATAAAAATGGCCAAAAAAGTGAAAGAAAATGAACCCCACCAAAAGAAAGGCCAAGGAAAGTGTGCAAGTCTAAATGCCACTGCTTTTTGCTCTTATGTAAATAAACAAATTGTGTGCAACTTGTATCTTATGCCACAATTGATGAATAGTCAAATAGTTTAAGCTTGGCTAGTTCATCTTTCAATTTTATGTTTTAGAAATAGAGAATAAAATCTGACCAAACTGTTTAATCTTGGCAGATAAGTAGATAGGTAGAGTAAATAAAAGGAGCTCAACAGTTTAATCTGAGCCCTTGGATGTAATAAGGTTAGAATTAGATAGATTTCCACATGTAAAAGAAAAAGTGTGATAAGGGTTTGCCAGTCTAAGTGCACCCTAATAAAGAAGAAAAAATGGTAGGTTAAAGTAGGTAGGGTAGGTAGATGTTGTTGCAGAATTACATGTGATGGATAATGACTCTAAATGTGTTAATATTTATTTTCATCACAAGTGCAAGGCAGACACTACACTAGAAGAATTTCAAGCAAAACAAGGTCAAATGATTAACTTCCCTTCTCATTTTCCCTAAACATTTCACTAATTTCCCCTAAGTACTAAGGCATTTGAAAATTAGAGGGGCTCAAGGAATTTCCTTGACTTTTGGAGGGACCAGAACCTCTGCCCAATAATTGAAAAAGCCTAAGTACTTAAAACCATTCATAATGTCATTCATTCACTTCCAAAAAATCTTTTCCTAAGTAAAATCCTATTTTACTTAGGGAAATTGCATAATATTTCATAAAAACCCTTTCATTCAAGCATAAGTTAAATACATACTTCTAATGTTTTATACTTAGCGCTTTCATTCATTTTCATATTAACTCTAACTTTATTATTTAAATCCCTATACAAATCCACCCATACCCGTATTATTTTAATAAAATTCTCAATTATTATTATCCTTCCCCTTTGGTTGAAAAATAACCATATAAGTGTGTTAATTTTAGATTAATTAGTTGAATCTCCAACTAATTAAAATCCCACCTCCCCACCGCATTAAAAAAAGGTTAATTAACCCTCACGGTTAATTAAAAACACACTCCACCAATCAAATTGCCCCTGATGCGATTAATTCATACTTAATTACATTGGGCTCACCCTATTATTTCCCCGTTATCTCACCTCCCCGACAACCGTTCGATCAACCAATCCATGATCAACGGCTTTCATCCATATCGTTGCGCCCCCACGTCCGAACGATAACGCGCAATGGCCAAGTGGTTTTTTAAACAGTGCCTCGCCACGTGTCGTGAGTTCTATGGAATCGCTTGCCCTCCGCTGAAAATTTCCCGTCCCCAAAGCAGTGCGATGTATACCACTTACTGCTTTCTGCCTTTGACAAAACAGCCTTTCGTGCTTAAAAAATAAAAACCCGCCAACCTTTGACTTTGCAAATAAAATGAATAAACCTGAGTCATTTTCATTATCCCATGCAGTGACCAGTGTCCCATGCAAAAAACTCCAAAACCAACTGTCGAAGACTATCAACCACCACCTTCCTCAGAAAATTGCAGTCGAACAATCCAGAATTCATCCGCCATTTCCTGCACCTGTTTTCGTCACTGTTCATTTCCCGGAAAACGGGTATTTACCCAATTCCCGTTGAACTCTGCAAATCAGAGTTTTTGTTTTAATTCCACAGGAAAAGACTAAAACACAGTTCAATTTGGTCTTTTTTCTACTCCTAAAAATTCCCAGACCTGTAATTTTTCTTGTTTTTCCATCAAAACCTGAATTCCTTTCTGAATCCACAGGAACCAGAAATGGAAATTCCGGTGGCTTTGAATGTTGCACCTCTGAATGCCCCTCATACAGATTTGGACTATCTGCCTCTAGCAGATAGGGATTTTCAAATTAAATACCTCATCCTCAGTGAAAATCCTCTCAGAATTTTTTTCCAATGCAGAGATAGTTACCTGAACGGCTCTGACATTTTTGGACTGTGGGAATCCAATCTTCCGATGTATCTTCTACCCTCAGTCCACATTTTTCCTGAAATAATCTATCACTGCTATGACAATTATGATCCCAATCAATGAGCAGTCATGTCCCCGAGTCAAACCGTCCTTTTCCCAATAATTTCTCAATCTATCAACGAAATGTTACAGTTTCATCCTGTTCAAGCCCTGACTCCCCTTTCCATGGGAGATTTACTTGAAAAATCGACCAATTTATCCCTAGAAGAGTTGAATCGCCTCTTGCAAACTTTCATGTTTCCAGAACATCAACCCAAAGGCCCACCTCCTTATGGATATACCTTTTTCACAGATATGGGCAGACTCATTTTGAATATGATATCTTCTGTAATGGGTTTCAACACTAGTGAATATGTTGATCAGTTAACCCTATTATTGTTGTCAATTTTTACCCCTGGACAACCCCTTGCTGTCAAATATGATTTTGCTTCCTATATTGCTGATAAAATTCATGACCAGTTCATGAAATTGGAAGATGAAAGAGTTTTCAAATATTCCACTGTTATATACTATCTCATGCTTTACTATCAATCAGAGAGTTTCCCTTTCCATGTCATGAAACTTGATGCCAAAGGAAATCCTAGGTTTGTAATTTTTTGGTCTGCAATCTTCCATAATTCCTCCGATTCTCCTTATTCTTACAATGAGTTCATTGACCTATTTGTGCATCCTGCAACTACCTTATTAACAGGAGTTTCCCCTCCTAGGGTCAATAATGATATGAAGAAAATTCTCCAAATTTCCAAGCAATACAGGATAAGTGATTGGTACCTATACCGGAATCATACAGAAATTAGAATATATGGGTGTGAGCTATGTCCTTTCAAGTTACCAAAGTATGTCCCAATAAGGCTTTTTTCCTTAGAGTATTTTAGACAAATGATAAATTCAGACATAGTCCATTTTTGCAATGCAAAGAAAAAAGCCCAGCTCAGAATTAAGAGTCAATTAGGTCCTTTTGTCTGTAATTCTAGGGATGCAGGAAAAGAAGCTGAAAGAATCCTAGAAGATTATCTCAAATTGCAAAAAAAATTCTATTGGGTACCTTATGACCCAAACAGATTTATTTGTGATAGGAGAATGAAAAACATATTGTCACCATACCTTCACCATAGAATTCCAGAGATTGAACAATTTGCAAATATGGATGAATGGATGGAAGGGACCTTAATAGAATAAGATAGTGAACAGGTCAATGTTGAAAATGTTATGAAAGATCTTGAGAAAATACTTGACCTGGATTCTTTTGGGCAGGTGCAAAGACCAGGAATTGGTCCTTCGTCTGCTGGAACCTTTCAGCAAAATTTACAGGAAATCGGTGCATTAGCCACAGTAGCCTCCAAAGGGAAGGAAAAGGAGACTGATACACAAGTCACAGAGAAATTCACAATGACAAAGCAGCCTGAAACTTCCAAGGAACAGGCCCAAATACAGACTTCTCCTACTCAGATCAATGTGGCAGAAATTTCAATTTTGCAAACTCCTCTCAATGAAGAAAAAGGTAAGAAGAGAAATGCAGAAACAGCTACCCCTATCAGTGGATCTTCAGAACAACCTGATATCAAAAAACAAATATTAAATCCTCTTTCAGAAGTATAATTTGTTCAAGAAACCCCGAATATTCAGAGGAGAGAAGAGTTAGATAGTAAAAAAACATGCACAATCAGTGGGACATCCACTAATTCACAGAGAAAAGAGCTACAAAGGCAGCAAAGTGCAGAAGTATCTTCCTTCAAACCACCAGTGAAGGATGCCTGGGATCTTAAGAAGACATTTATAAATATAAAGGCTAGAAATGATCCATTAAGACTTCAAGTCTATAATCAATATTTGAAGATGGCTCCTAAAAATCAACAAAGATTGATATCAACCTATGACATCCAGCAAGGTAAAATGGTGATGAGTCATTTTAAACCCAAAGTGCAGCAGCCTCAAACAGCTGCAGATTATTTCAGAACCAATTTTGAAGTCATGGCAAAGGATATTCATCCTTTGGATCAGATTGAGCTGCACAAACAAACTGGAGAGATGATTTACTGAACTTTGACTGATAAATCAATGATGGCCCAAAGATTACAGAATTCCTTGGATAATACTACTGCCCAATTGCATCTTGAAAAATCCTCTTCTCAGGCTAAGGACAACAGGATAAAGACTTTGGAAGAAATAATTATTGGATTGGGTCATAATCCCAAAGATGTCAAGGGTATAGAAACCTTGATTAAAAAGAAATATGTCAAGGGTATAGAAACCTTGATTAAAAAGAAAGATGATGATATTGCAGCCTTAAGGAAACAGCTAAATTTTCCATCTTCAAGGCATCCACAATCTGCAGAAATCATAAAGCAAAACTTTGAAGAAGAATTGATGGATTTTCTCTTGAAACTGAATGAGAAACTGAATGAGACTAAAAAAGAACTTGAAAAGGCATTAAAGGACAAGCAGCCAAACATTCCAGCATCTACAACATAAGTGATTACAGGTACAACAAAAACAGGTCAGTCAGCAGAATTATCATAGGGAAACACTTCCAATTTAAGCACCAAAGAATTAATAAAATCAATGGAGGAATTGAAACTCTAAGTGACAGAGCTCCAGAAAAAAAAGGTACAATTTACCACCTTAGAAAAAAAATATGATCTCTCAAAGATGAGTGTTGCAGAAAAGACAAGAGAGATTGACAAATTAGAAAAATTAGTGAGAACATTAGAAAAGGATCTCACATTGGAGAAACCTTTGGGAGAAATCAAAGAAATTCTTTGGACCAACATCATTCAGTCAATAAAAGATGTCTGGCCATCAATCCAAATAATGTATGAGCAAAATGATTTAATTAAATTGGCTCTGGAAGAAGTTCTAAAGGCAAGAGAAGAATTAGGAAACATGCCTGAAGAAGCCAATGAGCTTATACAATTTTTGAATACCAAGAACAGATATCAACTTGAAGTACTAGGCATCCAAGACAAAACATGGAACAATTTTGGAGATTAAAAGAGTTTTTACTAAAAGAACTCTGATGCAGAATCTAGAAAGAAGATGCTCTGATATGCAGGAATAAATCAATGCCTTTACAAAGAGATTGGATATTTTGCAGAGTAAAGGATTGCCAAGTGCTTTAGTTTCAGATGATAAACTAATGAGCCTGGAAAACTATGTTGAGAAATTGAATAAGTATGCTGATAACCAGGCCAGTTCATTGACCAGTTCATCAGTAGCAAAAGCATTGCCTACAGGGAAAATTCTTCATGACAGTCTGGAAAATTTGTTTTATCTCGAACATGAAGTAAAACACCTTTTCCCAATTCAGCCTACTTTCTTCAGATATACAGAGACTGATGAGACTCTGAGGAAGCTTCAAAGAACCCGAATACCAGAAACACAATGGTGGGAAGAAATGTTAGACTTTTTGTAAAAATTGTCCTTGCATGAATTTTGATTATTTACTATAGTAAGACATGATAAAAAGGATAAACAGAGATCAAACAGGTCAAAGTGTATCAGTACAGGTAAAGAGTATCAGTTAAACAGAGCAGCCAGCACAGAATTACTAAAGAGGACAGCAACAAGCCAAATCATAAGGCCTGCCTCCAGCACATTCATAAAAAAAGGGAACAGCACAACATCAGTTATCTTTTCTCTTATCTACGAGACCATCTGTCTCTATTTTCTTGTAACTTATTCATGAGTCATCCTAAATTATGTCTCATTTTGTTATGAGATATTTTTTATAATTTTTTGTATAAATACTCCCTCAATTGGAGTATTGAGGGGTGGATTCTTACACTTTGTTGTAACATTGATTATTTTGGAATAAAGTGTTGTTGGAAAAATTTCGTATGGCTAGCTGGATAAGGAATTGATGCAAAGGACTTTTCATAACATTCTTGAGTCAGATAAGGGATCAATAAGTCATCTATCTCTTATGTTTTAGAGTTTTATACTTGTTTATTATACCATCTGTGTTTCATATCTGAATGATAAACGAAAAGGAATAATTCAGAAAGTGCTTAAGTGCAATCTGTTTTCAATCGTTGTTATTCTTAATGTTTTCTTCTGAACTAGTTTAAAGAGTGAATTATTAATTGCTCATGTTTTCTAGTTTATTCATTTTGATTATTTAGTAAATAATTCTTAATTGTGCTTTATTAATAATCATTCAAGTTCCCTTTTTCGAATATGTTGAAGGATTCTTAATTGCCCTTCACCCATTTCGAGTTCATTCCATTCATCTTAGATCTATAATTGTTCCCTATTTGATTACCTTGCCCTGTGAAACCATATCTTGTTAAGAAACTTAATCTAGTTAAGCCATATTTCTTTGACTCCATTAGCCAAATGGCCTAAATTACTCAGTCTTACCCTCTTCTATATAATCTCATCACCCAAACTCAATCAAAATCCCTGGACTTTCATAACTAGCCTAATATCTTTCAAAACAAAGCTAAAACTTAAAGAGAGAGCCCTCTATGGGTACAGATTGGCTAGATTCTGTACCTAAAAGTTGGTTTGTGGTTACCTCGGTTACCTCGGACCCCTTTCCTTTTCCCTACAAATTCAAGGAAAATCTGAGTGATAACAGGTGGTAAAGATGTAAACCACTTATTTACCTCTTCATTAAGGCTTTGGGAAAAAAGCCTCATCTTCACATCTTCTTCATCTACTTCCTGGTCAAAACAGTCATTCATTTTGTCTACATGTTGTTGAGTAGTGGCTGCCCCAGTGCCATGAAATTGAGGAATTCTAGTCTGGTAATCTTGAGGAATATTATGTAATAGTGCAGGTAAAACTAAAGGGTCATACATGGCTGCCACGACTGGTATGTGGGGATGAATGAGAGATTAACTTATAGGAGGTGTAAATGTGGAAGAGACTAGAAAATTTTTAATTATAGCTTGTGATGTTGAGGGGGAGGTAAGGGAAATTGTTGAGGAAATGGAAGAAGTGGCAATAGGGTGTATAGATTGTGAGAAGGGAGATGAGACAGAGAACGATAGGGATGAAAGTTCAATAGATTGTTGGACATGTGCTTTATTAACAACTTGGTCTAGATATGTCACTAGATCTTCTATTTTTTCCAACTGTTGAAGAGCTTGGGTATCAAGGTCTGGATCTACTTATTGGTGTTTAGATATGTAAGGGCTTAAGACAGTTTGATAAAAGATTATTTCACCTAAAAAAATAAGAATTGCTCCTAAATAGACTATTTTCGAAAGGTAGATCAAATTGAATTTTCTCTATGGTAGAAAAGCTCTCAGGAAGGGAATTTGCTCTTGGTGGAGGACTACTACTCCCTTGGATTTCTGCTAAACTTTTCTTCCTTATCAATTTCTTAGGGTCATCTAAGATCTTAGGAGGTTCTGGATCTGGATGTGATTTAGTGTGAATTATTTTAGGAGCTAGATATAAATAGTATTAAGCACACAATTTTAACTATGTACAAAGTTTACAACCTCTAAACATTTATTTCTAAAATTTGAATCTTTGATTTTTCTTTAAAATAAAATTTGAACCAGGGAAATGAATTTTTTAAATCAAGCTTTATTCGTCCCCAGTATGGTTGCCATAATTTTATCACTCCGTAATTTTTGAGGTTGCAGAGTAAATTACAGAGGTAACCACATAACCACTTTGGAAACTGGGAATCTATCCATTCCAGTTTCAGAGAGGGATCTCTCTTTATGATTTAAGATATTTGGTTAACTATCTAGTTCATTGTTTGTTTATTTTGAAATTGTTTAGTTGATTAATTCCAGAATTTACCATTGGGCTATGGCGTCAATTACTTAAATATGGATCTGTTTTAGTCTTTAAAGATACATTTCGCAAGGCAAGGTAGCCAACTCAATTGGATCATGTAGGCTAAATGAGTTAAGAATTCATTACTTAACTTCGGTGAAAAACATTGAAATTATTCAAAAGATAGAAATATAGTGTATTCAAACAAATCTAAGCCTTAATTTTCTTTTGAATAAAACAAAATAGAAAAAAAATGATGAATAATTTTGGAAACACATAAACACAAAAGAGAATCACTTCACCATAACTTGACACAAGAATCCTGTGAAAGAGCTTTCTTTATTACTGAAATGTCCACTGAAACTTGGTAGAATAGCTTTACAATAGTCTCCTTGATGCAAAAAACCAACCTCTACTACTTTGAACTAAGAAGTATTTATAAGCTTTGTAAAAAATATCATGATCTAAAATATCATGATAAAATTTAGAAATGTCTAACAACTAATTACATAAATTAATACACCAATATAGGAATGATTAAACTATTCTGACTGTTGGCATTGACTTCGAGGAAAATTGTTGATGACATAGCCCCAAAATGTGTTGCCTTGTTGTCTGTCTATTGGAGATGAAAACTTTTTACTCAATGGTGTCACACTATTGATCCCATCTTTCATCACTAGGTATAGAAATATTGATTAACTTTCTATAAACCTCATCTACTTCAGTATATTTTTCAAAAGTTGGCTTCTTTATGAAAATGTGTTTAATTTCATGTTTTATAGTTAAATCAAACTCTAAAGCTTCTAAGAAAACTTTCGTTGTAATATTCCCTTTGATGCCTGCAAATTTGGATTTGTTTGTTGCAATAGTGTAGAGCTTTTGACAGTAATATTCCAACCTGATTAATCTGTCATTCAGTGCTACTAACCCTGACAATCCTCTCTGGTTCAACAAGTTAAACTTAATATGAAATATTTGGACAACAATTTCCAGAGTTTGACATTTAGTCTCCAATTGAGTCATTGAATTCCTTTTTTGCAACACTTTTTTAATCTCTAGGATAGTCTTTGTCATGTCCTTCTTCGTTCTGAATTATGACTTATTTAGGGTCTATCTTCTGCCTATTCTAATAAATAATGAATTATTTGGCACTAATTTATGTAACTGCTGAAGATGTTTCTTCCCTTTGCCTTTGTTCCATTTATCTTGGGGCACTGGAGTTAGGGAGGTGGTTGTTGGTAGAATCTGCTCCTCTACTTCATATAGTGCATTCTCCTCCCATTTTTCTTGCTTCATAAATTTCTCTATATTTGGTCTATGGGTATGATTGTAAGGTGTGGTTTTGTGCTCCACACTTAAATTAGAAACTATGTTGAATGGGTCATATGACCAGGTGAAACTTGGATGGAAATTCATCTACTTGAGGACTAAATTTTCTTCATTCCCTGCTACACTGGTATTGCATATGAAAGATCCCACTTGTGTCTTAATTTTAAACTATGACTTCCTTTTACCTAAAACAAAGCGGATTTCATCCATATTAATCATCTGCCTTATATATTCCAGAGGAAAAATCCTCATTGGAACATATTTGGGCAGCTTGTAAGGAGCCAGTTCACACCCATGCACTCTTATTTTTGTATCATTCTAGTATAGGTACCAGTCTCCAGTCTTGGTTTGCTCACTTGTGTAATATTATTTTGATCTCTAAACTAATTTTGGGCTAACTTTTACTGTTGAGCAGCCCTGCAGCTATATGAATAAAACTGTCTATGAAGTCTACAAAATAAAACTTTGCTAAATATCTTCTTACTAATGATGTCTTACTAATTGGGCTCTGAATTTGATGGAGATGAAAGGCGTTGGCAGTAGTATGGGATGGCAAGAGATGAGATAAATACCTGTAATAAAAAACAGTAATAGTGCAATTAGGAGAGTCGCGCGGTGTAATACCGGGTTATTTTATAACAATGGATTGATTACCTTTGTGGTTAGACCTGTTGCAAAACGGGATTTAGAGGAATTAATGGTGAAACGGTTAATCAGCAAGAAGAAGAATGCAACGGGTGAATTAACAATGGTAATGGTTAATGGGAAAAAGGAGGAAAGACAAGTGGCATAGCTTGGTTCGCAGTGGATAAAACACGGGAGATGACATGGGGGTTGATGTGGTGGACTGTTGGAGGGAGCATAGGAGAGAGGTGATTTTCGGAGGGGTGGGGAGTGATGAGCGCCTACCACGTAGTGTGGGGCCTGGGTAAAGAAATACCTCTTTTCGGACCCCTCCCCCCCCCCCCCCATCGTTAACGAGAAATGGGAGAGGGGGGTTTGAATTCAATCTCCCGTCGTTTATCCAGGCGGGGCGATCGTGGCCGTGGAAACATGCGATCACCATACCACAAGCCGAAAAACCATTTTGTCATCTTTTTTACTTTATTGTAAAACTCAAAATTTAACGCTAAAAAAATTATTACAAATTTTTAATCGTGTTTAATGACACAACTAATTATTATAAGCATGATCAATCTATCCTAAAGTATATCTAATTAACCCTAAGGGTGCATTTTGTCTTGCAATACCATTTTATTGTTCAAAAAGACATCTTGCTAATTTATACTCTAACCTTTTATTTTAATATATTAATCAAGCTTAGACATTTTGATTAATCCTTTCACTTACGTATCTAATTCTTAACCAAGATTAAATTGTTTGGTTAAGCTATTCACTAACCTAAGAGACATAAATTCAAATTTTCATGATCATGATTACACTATATTATTCAAACAAGGGTCTTTGATTGTGGGATTTAAACAAGCTGCACACAAAAACCGTGATTTATTCTTCAATGCAAAAATGTTTTTCTTTCTAGTGGCATTTGGAATTTCTCACCTTTATACTTATTTTACTTTTCATTGGGTTCTTCTCAATTTTTTATATATACCCTCTTTTCTTTTCTTTTAATATATTTTTTTTTGGAAATCATTTGCAGAATGCAATATTATTTACAACTTGAAATAAACTGACAGAAAGTGTTCAATCACCATCGATCCTATGAATCATAGGACCCTAATAGGATCTACATGTTGCATATGATCGTCACAAAATGGAAGATATTCAATTGGTCCCATTTGTTGTCTCGACAACTGTAAATCAATTTGAATAAGGTGAAAAACACACCATAAGGCAAACAACTATAATTTTACATGTCTGCATACTTTTTGGATGGAATATGTGATCACCATGAGTTCTTGGGTCTGGATTGTAAATGGACCCCTTGAGAGCCCCATATCCATATTTATTGCAAATTGCGTTCATAATACAGTTATAGGTGAGTGTATGAGAAAAAATTTCAACACTTCTTCAAGGTTTTGTAACAAATGAGATTTGAGTAAGAAGCTCCTTGCATGCCCCATGAGGAAATGAAGGTAGTGGCAGAAGTAGAAGATTAGTTTGCCTCACTTGATGGTACATACCTCGGAGTATTTGGTTCTCAAAACCCTACTCATCTTTTGTCGAGGTATGTAATAGATAAGGTGGTCATTCAGGAGATTTCATATAATCTTAGCACATGTCTCTCTTAGCTATTATAGAAGAAGAAGAAGGAACCTTGGCCTTCCTTCCCTCTATAAATAGGATCCTATGAGCTCTATATCCTAAAGGCCACAAAAACAGAAGTAGAACAACTCAAAAGAATTAGGTTTGGTAATATGACCTTTCACATATATGATCCCATAGGAGTGTGCAAAATAAAATGTGCTAAGTTGCATTTTTCCTGGGCTTATCAGTATTTTTCCATATCATAGGAAGAGAAGATAAATAATTGTTATAATGCTTCTGGACCACATGCACCAGTCAAAGAGGAAGGCTCTTCCAATGCAATACCTGAGAAGTGTGTTACCAAATAATGAAAGCAACAGGAAATTCCCATTCCAGTGAGCATCAAGTATAAAAGGAAAGTTGTGCATAAGTCATAAGTGGAGCAAAGCCGCAAATTAAAAGTGGATCTTATTATTCTTAGAGAAGCCATGGAAGTGGAGAGCATGAAAAATAAATTAGAAGAATTGAAGAGAAAGCAATAGGAAGAAGAATAGGCAAAAGGAGGAGTGAAAGCAGCAGGAAGAACGACTACAGAAAGAAGAGCAAGAAAGGAAAGAAAGGGAAGACATATAGGCACATGAGGAATTGAGAAAGAAGGAATAAGAAGAAGCGAGACAAAAATATCTTGAGGAAGAACAACAAGAACAATTAGAAGAGGAAGAAAACAGGAAAAATAAGGATGAGGAGTTTGCGCAAGAAATTGAGGAGTAGTGACAGGCCCTAAACATGGAGATGCCCTAAACATGGAGATTGAGCGAGAGGAGGAGAACTAAGAGGTCAACATGGTTCCCATTGCAAAAAAAATCAAAATCAACCCTCACCTCCTCTTATAGGTGGCCACATCCCATTCAATGAAATGGGAATACTTCCTCCAGATGATGATGTGATCACAAGTATTTACAAATTCCCCTTTGATCAGCTAAAGAATAGGATAATACAGGAGAGGTGGAAATATTTCCTAATGACTTGGTTCATATTGTTGTCACTCATACAGAGAGGGTAATTATTCCCAACACCAAGAGGAATCCAAGGATATTCATGACAACAAATCTAGCCTTTGTAAGAGCTATACAAGTGAATGCAAATTTCTTGATGGAGGAAAACAAACAATTGGCAAAGGACCTAGTTGTTACAAGGTAACAAATCAATCATCTCCAAGATGAGAACCAAAGATTTTCTTTCGTCGATTCTCACTTGAAGGAGTTTCGAGGAGCGATATGTGATGAAATCCAAACACTGGGAGACACGATGAGACAACTTTATGAAGTGATGATCACCCTTCACAAGGTGGTAGTGCCCATGCACGCGATGCAAAAGAGATCACAGGATAATGTGAAAGTCCTGAAGGTGATTCATGCAGCTATCAACGTGATCCAAGAATGGGGCACCAAGTATAGGAATGCACCACTAGAGTTGACCAGGAAAACAAGTCAGGAAGAAGAATTGGAGAAGGTCAAGGTTAGAATACTTATGCAGAGTAACAAGCAGCTTGGTACTTATGTGGCCAACATTATAACCGTATAATCATGATTGTATAACAGTTTGGACTCCTTGGTCAGTGTGCACAAGATTCCTTCTATTGGAGCATTTGCAGAAACAAAGGATAGAAACATTATTAGGCAGTAAATCCAAGAATACTACTAAAGAGGATTTGGAGATCACAAGTCAAAACATGCAGTTGTATGTAGTCAGGCCTGCCAAGGTAAACATCAAGTTATTATTATTATGGAATGAATTTCAAACTAGATCCAAAACTATTTATCTATATGCTATGGAGGCAAGATTCAAATATAAGCCAAATCTTCCTTCAAAGTTTGAGGACATAAAACAATAGTATAAAGCTCGGTACCAATATGTTACAACAGAGCTACAAGTGGAAATTGTCGAGCTAGAGTTTCCTAAAACTCAAGCATTATGCACAAATTTTATCTTATTAGGCTCTAGCCATTTTTGTCTTATGTGTAGATTTTTGTCTTATTTTATTTGGAAAATAATAAAAGTGTAAATGTAAGTGGAATTCCAAGAGTCAAATTGGGAATGTGGAAAGTCATTAGTTAGAATAAATACAAAATAAGTGTCAGAGTCATGGGGGGAACTCAAAGATGAAAATGGAGATAAAAGGTCATCCCATTTGTTATAAAAGAGGCCTAATAACTTAAAAACTTGAGACTTGTAGCCTTGGCTTTTTTAGTCTAGCGTAGGAGTGAGTATCATTCTTTGGAGAAGCAAGTGGTGGCTTCAGGTTCTAGTATTGGGGCTAGTTTCATATCATTGTAACTATATACTTGGAACTTTCACTTAATGATCATAATTTCTCAAATCCAACACACTTTTTATGCATTTATTGTGGATGTTGTAAGACTACTCTTTAAATGCTTATGGTATATGTTATTTCATTCATGCTAATGTCAATGAAATGCTTTGTTAACTTTCATACGTTTCTTATTGAATGTGTGTTGTATGTGCTTACATAATCATTATTATCTTTTGAACTATTTTCCAGGCTAATTAACGATATTTTATATATTCGTGTGTCTCTTTTAGGATAGTACTATTACTTTTTTTTCCAGAGGCTCACTCTCTTCTCCTTTGTGTGGAATAACTTTTTATTCATTACAATTAATATCTCACAAATTTCTCACACTTTTTGTCATCAAAGTTATTTGTATATCATCTTATGTGTTCATTGCAACCAAGGCACATCTTTGGAGAACATCATTATGGCAACCAATTGTATTTCCAGTCGGGGCTCCTACTCCAAATGGTGTGGGGTATAATTGGGACTTCACATCAAGAAGACCCCCTTCCTTCTTGTCGACATCCAACACCATCAACATAATCCCAACAAGACATCATATGTAATGTTCCAAAATTTGAGCTTCCAAGCTAAATGGAACATTAGAGTTAGCAGCAGCTGTAGCCGGTAAATAAATGGGTAGAAAAGCCCATAAGTCTCCTAAAAAGGATAAAAACACTCCAAGTGTGAAAGGAGACACTCTTTCTAGCTTAATAAAACACCTCCATGTGTGAACAAAGATAAAATGAAGCTGCTTTGACCAAGTCAACGCGCAGTTTTAGTGGAGGAGGAATCCTAGGATGAATAACGCAATTTTGGAGGGAAATGTAACTTGGGTTAGAAGTAACCTAAGTGAGTGGGGCCAAGGGAAAGAAAACTCACATATTTTATAAGGAAGAGGATGGCAACATTATTCCCCATGTTGTAGATTATTATTCTTGGCTGCCAAGAATTGTTGTTGCTTTGCCGCTTAGCAAAGTTGCAGTGTTGTTTAGCACTGGGTGTTCCCGGGCGGGAATCCCACCTCTTTACTTTGAGGATCTCATTGGGAGAGTTTGTATTCATCATTCCACATCAGTTTTTCAGGCCAAGCTTCAACCATCTACATCAGCACAGCTTTTCCGAAGATTGTGCAATGTTGCTAGGTGTAGCAGTGGAAGGGATTGGAATCCCGACTTCTGAGCTAGTTTCTCATTGGAGGAAGGTTTCCTTCACTTGAGATATATGTTTGGAGAGCTCCAGAGATTATTTCATATCTGTGGTATCAGACCACACATTTCTCATACCCTCCCAGCGTTGTTTCTGCTAGGGAGTGCGTTATTTTAGAGGCAGTGTTCATTGCATGGTTTGGTGGCTCGGTTGCAGTGTTTCCTTGTGATTGAGAGGTTCACCCTTTCATGGGAGGAAGCCCTTGATGGTTCTACATCATATCAGACATATTTCAGCCTTTTTCACTCATGTACTTCAGTGTTGCATTGATTATTCAGTCATTTCCTGAATATCACATTTTATATATAGAGTGTTTGACAAGAAACCCTTGTCGAGTTATGTTGTATTTTGTATAGGGGATTATATCTTTGTACTTCAGAATTATTTATCAATATATGAGTAGATCTATGATTCTCCTATAATTCTATGTGTAAACCCTCTCTTAGACTGCGCAGTCCCTTGAGCAGCTGCTCCGGCATTTTGCAGTCTTGGGGTTTTTCACCATTTTCAGTTACACTAGTGTGGGAGGTCTATTTAACCCACCTAGTTCCATTCATTTTTTATATCTTCTTGTATTTACATGATACATAGATGTATCCATGGGATCCAAGTGATGATTTCACTTTTTTATTGTATATGTTGCTGGAAATGTGTTTTTCATGCATGATTTATGAGCAATCCTGAAAAGGGAATATTACATCATACATGTATTTGGTAGTCTTCAACTCAAAAGCATGTGGAATCAAATGGTCCTTAATGGAATCTATCAATATCCTCTTAGCCTTGGCTTCATTCTTCTTATCCTTAGATTTCTCCTAAGCATCCTATGGTTCTAAGACAACTTCCTTCACATAATTTTGTATATCATTTCTTCCAAGACAAGGAGAATTCTAGTCTTCTAAGACCTGAAATTTGTGGAACCATCCAAATTGTCTTCTACTTTGAGACAACACCATCTTGAAAAGAGAACGGAAACTCGTACAAGCTGCTTGAATATTGAAATTTTAGACTATTCAATGGTTGATATTTCAACAAATCTTTGATACTGTGTTTAAATTCTATGGTAAGTGCAGTAGAATACATTTTTCTGCCCGATAATTACTTCCTAATGATTTACAAATAGTATTTTTTATGCCACTACTATCATTGAATAATGATACTAAAAAATCTCAATAGAAAAAGCAACACAAATAGTAAATATCATAGAAATACCACCATGCATAATAGACACCAAATTTTGCACATGTGAAACCCAACCTTTAGAGAAAAACCAATAATCATTTCTTGAGGATGAATTGTATTTTTAGCGAGGTTAGAACTATTTGCCAATAATCCAAGTCAAATTCCAATCAAACCTAGTCAAGTGGTTGTAAGTCAACACTGGTCAAATAGTCAAAATTCAACTTTGGTCAAACTATAGTCTGTGGTCAAATTATTCCCTACAGTCAACTCCTATAGTCAAATCCACATGTGCATCCTGTCGTCAAGCCCGCACGTGTGACCTCCAAGAACTAGTCAAATAGTTCACTCAATAGCCCAGTCAAATCTGTTCAAACCCATCTTCTTTCTCACATGTGTAGTTGGTTAAAAAAATTTCCTTCTCTCATATGTGCAACTAGTAAAACTCGTCCTTCTCTCACACACGTGATTTCCAAGAGAGATAAAGAAATGATGAAGATGAACTAAGACAACAAATTTCTCCTTTAGATAAATTTCTACTCCACTAGAAAATATTCAATGAGATTTCTATGTTAATGATTTGTTTCTCACGTGTTGTCTATTTATGTAGAGATTTAATATTGAGTGGAGACCCATCAAGGTGGTTTCTCATCATAATAAACCCCTTCACTAATGGAGGCTACATCACAATTCAACATTAGACTATAATTGTTTACCCCATTGTTGGATGAAAAACCCCAATCAATAAACAATTCAAAACCGCTCAAAAAAAATATATCACTCCATCTCGAAGCACAATGTGAGCATCGTGGGCCATTAACCCCAAGCCAAATCAACATGGCCCCATGCGTGAATGTAAAAATCTCCCCTATTCAAATTAGCATGACCCCATGGGAGAAAGTTTTTCGTAGGCCATTTACCCCTAGCCAAATCAGCATGACGTCATGGAAGAATGTCTACTCAATGTTGCAAATACATCAACACCTTCTCCTTTGGACGTATATGAGTGTATTTTTCCTTTAGTGGAATGTGTTTCCTCCTTGAAATTCCCATGAGCGCCTCCTGAAATTGGTCAGAAACTCCATCCCACTATGGAACCTTATCAATATTCTTTACCCACACAAGTCATCACTTCGCCCATTCCATGTGACTCACTCGATAATGAGTCTCTTTCTTAAGAATTCATATTTGAGGTCACGGATTCACTCATTAATCTGAGGGAGTCTATGCCTTTTGATGCCTTTATTCTCCCTAAACAAGAACTGGTAAATATTGGTAATGTAAATCTTGAATCGAGCCAGGGGGAATTTTCTTAGCCACTCTTGGATGTGCTACCCTTGGACCGATTCAAGTCTTGGGTTTTTTATACTGAACTTGTTAATGAATTTTCCAACCTGCATCCTCCTATTGATGAGTGCCTTTTACCTCCTTTACATCTTAATATTCCTTGTTAAGGATATTCATTAGCTCATGAGACCACTCACCTTTTATGTCCTTAGGCCATTCCTGATAACGATATGGTTCTAGGCTTTCCCTATCATCATCAACCTTTAGGGATCTGGAAATTCAACTCCTTATGGCAAGGTCCTATCATGGTGCACCATATAGCACCAACAATAGCCCATTATTTCATACACAAGGGTCCTTGGATTGTGCCTGGTTATGGGCACTACATGTCATGACCTACTAGACTACATTGCACCTTGTACATATGTATTTTAGTTTTGTTTTGGTGTGAGATGCAAGAATTTTTCTTTTTCGTACCTCATATATGCCAAAAATCCAAAAATATATATATGGTCATGTTTTTACCCAACCCATGTTTTATTTATTTCATTATGTGATTTAACCATGGGTCTATTTTTTCTAGATGGTTTTTACAATATAGGGTGGCGTTTTTATTGCGACATTCGGTGGATCTTAGGTGTGTTTTTCTTGAACTTGGCATGTAGGGGTATGTCTTTCACTTCCATCTCTGTTGCGATGTTGACTATCATTTCCATATTCATTGCGCTTAGTTCCAACCCCATAAGGTTGCAATGTTAATCCATCTCTTTTTGCACATCACAACTTCATAGTAGAGCCTTAATATACATGGATTCCCTAAATTAACACCTCTTTGTGGTGTGAGTGTCTGTGTTGCATTATTTTATCATTTTTGAATACCTCCTTTTGACCCACCATGACTTAGAATCTAAGCTTCATTTTCTTTTCTTTGTCATTTTCTTGTTTTACCCTGAGATAATTCTACCCATTTTACACTATGTCGTTTCTGCTACACTTTGCCTTACTTATGCATGCTAATAAGCCTTGGTATTATTTCACCACTACTATCACATTATGTTTGACCCATTACTCATTTTATCTTAGTGTTTATACCCTTCCTATAGGGACCGTTGTGATGAGTGGTTTGCTTGGCCAGCCTTTTTTCTTCTCTTTGCTTAGGGTAGTTGCATCAACTCAAAATTATTTGATACCCTTTATACCACTCATTCCTCCAGGATGAGCTTATTTCATGTCCTTCTCATGCTCATTAAAAACAAAATGATAGCAAGTATCCTTTTGTCTCTTTTTCAGGCTCATTATAATTGAATGAAAAAGACATTGTCAAGCTTACTTATGTTCTCTTTCATGCCTGTTAAGCTATGAAGGAGATAAAAAAGTTAAAGGGGAAGGGAAATCACTTTGCTCATTATAGTAATCAAAATGCCAATGTCAATTGTGTCTCCCTTGAACATGGCACTTGTTTGCATCATTTCCTCACAACTAGGTTTTAGCTTGCCTAGGAGCCATGCCCTACATATGAGTTTGTTTACTCCTCTAGCTAGTTACTCTTCCAGTCACTATGGATCATGATTTAGTGCTTCATGTGTTGTTGGACAGCACCATGCCAAGTCACTTTTTTGTCATGCCATTACATGTTAAAGGGAAGTTTCAACCTCAATTAGCGATTTGCAGTCCTTGTTGACCTTTTATGTTGGTCATCCATTTGTCAGTTGTACTTCATGACTTCATCCATTCACATCATCTCTTAGTTTTTTCATGTATATTGATGGGGGATACAGTAAGGCCCTCCTTCGATGGATCTTCTCCCGTCAACTTCAACTCATTATCCAAGAGCTTGATCTAGGAACCAGTAGTACCTTGTAGCTTGCAAACCTCAGTGGTAGGCTTCCTCATGATTGACGATAGGTTTACCTCATTGACTCTTGATCGATCAAGTCCGTGAGTGTTCAAATTCAACTTATTTATTCACACTTAGTGGACTATATGAGGTACCTTGGGTTCCATTTCACAATAGCAGGTCCACTCGCATTTGTTAATGGTATACCTTAATGTCTGATAATCATGTGGTTTCTACCATTGCTCAAAATCATCTAATCTATTTTCATGTAGTGGATTTGTACCATTTGGGTTGTGTAGAACTCCTTGGGTTAGGGACATCTCATTCTTATATGGCATCCTTTCCAAGTTGTGTTTGAGTTATGTATTATTTGTGTTGAAAATGCAACAA
>JAXQQM020068688.1:0-78692 GCA_034641835.2 Pinus albicaulis | reverse complement strand
AACTATGCGGTCAGGAGAAATGAATGCCAAATTAATGGCGCCGTGGAGGGCCATGTGGCCACCATACGCCATGCAATTTTAATTTATATGGTAAAAAATATATTTTAATTTATAGTTATTATTTATATTTTTTTTATAAATATTCTTATATCGAATTATGTACTTTCAAATTATTAAAATTTTATATATTCATTAATTATATCTTCTAGTGTTTTTTGGACTTTCCAAATTCCCATTAGTGACAAGAAAAAAATCTAGATGTAATATAATTTAATATTAATAATAACTTAAAAGACTTAAATGCTACTCTCTTTCTTTCTTTCTATTTTTTTCTAGTATATAGAAGATTGGAAAATTTATGTATATTTTTATCATTTAGCCAGGGGAGGGAAGTCCCTAATAGCCTAATACAAAATAACACAATGAAATAGCATGCACATTTTTAAGAATTTTCTGAATATACCTTGTTGTAACATATGGATGCATTGAATATGTTTAAATTGTTTTCGCAACGACATTTTTTTATGGTATATAGAAGATTTGGCAAAATTATATAGACTTCAACAATTGAAACAGAAAATCCCCAATGGTGAGTTTATTATATATATAGGTTACAACTCGCGCTAAGACATCTCCCACGCGCTATACTTGATGTAATATAACTTATTATCAGTGGTAACCTAAAAGAGAATAACATAATGGAATAATGAGCATACATTTTTAAGGAATCTTAGGGATATACTTTGTCTTACATATGATGGCATTGAAGAATGTAATTTTTTTTGTTTTTTCAAAATTAAATGGTTTAAATGTTTCTTCTTTATGGTGTATAGAGTATTTGGAAAAGTTATGTATACTTTGATCATTCAACAAGTAGATGCAAAAACAAAAATTGGAAAATAGAGCACATGCAAAAAGGAATTCTTGTCATGCCGATGAGTATCATACTTAAGGGATAATAAATATAACAGATTAATATATTGAAATTCATAAAGGGTGTTGGTAATTGAATTTTTATTATAATATAATAAATATTGAATCTAACTAAAGCTCTATAGTAAATGAAGGTTTATCCTAAAGTGGATTAAGGTTCTCCAATAAGATCCATAGTAAGTTAAATTGAAGAACATACATAATCTTTTTGTAAATTATCTAGTGAAATTTGTTATAGGTAACATACATTCTTCATCTTATTTAAATTTATAATTTTTTAAAATAATTCATATATTATTAAGCTTCAAATTAGTTAATATTTTATTTTAAATTTTACATGAATAACTAATTATAATGGTACTATATTTTGTGCCACCATTTATCATGATGATTTACTCACTCTAGTTTAGTTTGACTATGGTTATATGAAGTTTGTAAATACCAAGGAAGAGTTAGAGATGGATTCATTCCTATTCTTATTGGTAAGGAAAAAAGGTGATTCATGGTATTTGTCAAATATATAAATAATCTTGTTTTTCCTGGTTTTCTTAATATGGTCAAAGAGTTTATATTTAAGAAAAGTAGTGGTGCTTAGCGTCATGCATGATATAAATAGTTTTCAATGTGTGCTTATGATTTTGATTCAGGATAAGGAACTATATGAACATATGGAAAAATAATAAATTAGAATTCTTAAAAGGTGTTGGTAACGCTACAAGGAAAATACTCTCTAACGGAGGTTATGATGAAGGTATTCAGTGTTATAAAATTGGAAAAAGTTGTTAAAATAATTCGCTTGTTGTAGCAAATGTTTTAGCATATATTATAAAGAAGCTTCATCACAACTGAAAAAAAATTGGTGGTTGAAGGTTTTAGCAGATGCTTTTTAAGCGGTGCACTTCATGGAAAAAGTAACACCAATGTGCTACATATATAAAAGCACCAAGGTTGCATACATAACTCAAAGCATCGATGTTTTGAATGAAAAGAACACTAGTGCTTGAAATGTATACTTTCCTGGTGCATATACAACAAAAAATGGCTTGGGGAATTTTTTTCAACGACACCGGGGCACACAAAAAAATATTTGCAGACGTGGTGCTTTTATTTAAACTAACACCACTGATGCTTATGATTTTTATAAATGCATCGATGTGCTAAGAATATAGAAGGAATAGTGTTGTAGATTTTAATAATGCACCAAGGTTGAAAATAATATTTTGTAGCGTCGAGGCGTCAATTTTGTGAAATGATTGGTGATTTAAGAATTACGATGCACCAGGGTGTTAATTCCAAAAAATATTGATGCTTGAAGAATCAAATGCCATGTTGTTGTCATTTTTCGAAAAGGCACCAGTCATGCAAACAAAATGTTGTAACTATTATTTTATATAAATTAATACACTAGTGCATGTTTATGTTATGGATGCACCCTTTTTTGTATGATATTTTCTACTTTTTAGAAACATCGACAATTGACAGTGAAATTATTGTGATTTTTTAAATCCATTATTCATTGATAAAATGAAATATATCATATAAAAATATTCATATCAATTAAAATTTTATTAGTGCATTTGTATATGATGTCTCAATTAGTTTGTTATATTATTGGATTTTACATCTATTCATTATAATATTTAATCATCTATTAGTTAATCAGTGGTGTAACTGTTCAAAACAACATTGGGTAATATAATAGAATAAATTAAAATATATTTTATTATACATCAACAAGTATATCTTTGTGATACAAAATGTAATTTGTATTGTTAACCCTTTGTCTTTCAATTAGGATACTATGTTCATTACATTAAAAACAATGTGATTTTCACAGAAAATTATTTCAAAAAATACAACAAGTTGTATTGATATCCAAATAGATAACCATTCTTTGTTGGAATTATTGTCACTGCTCGAGCTACTTAAATGACGTTGGTTATTCAAACGAATTTTTTGTTGATTGCATCGATTATTTTCATCTTCTTGATCTTGTTCTATCTGCAAATATAAAAATAAAGTAAAATAAGTGTACCTACATTGGTGAGAATAATGACAATTTAAATAAATAATATACACAAATTTAAATTGAATAGCATTCTACCATAGCAAAAAGTGACTCATAAACTATACACATGGTTTCAAAACCAAATCTCATGATGGTTGCAACAATTCTTTTGCTACAGTAGTTCCATAATTTGTTTCTTGCATGTTTTAAACTCCATTATAAATAATATATTTAATATAATGGATTTTTTTGTTCTATTAATTATAAACTCAGAGGAGTAAAAGAACAAATATACTTACAAATTCCACAATCAATTTATAATATACCAACATATAGTCACAACCCATATTTAACCCAATGTCAATTAATTCTTCTCATGGCTCTTGTTTATA
This sequence comes from Pinus albicaulis, assembly GCA_034641835.2. Classification (NCBI taxonomy): domain Eukaryota; kingdom Viridiplantae; phylum Streptophyta; class Pinopsida; order Pinales; family Pinaceae; genus Pinus; species Pinus albicaulis. The sequence continues at coordinate 75,359 of JAXQQM020068688.1, read as the reverse complement.
TGTTAGCACCTATTTGAAGACATTTAAGGACAATTGTTGAAAACTACTTAAAATATACAAAAATGAAACCTTGAGTTTTTATAAGGAAATATTAAAAATTACTCACAAACTTTGATATCAACCCTTTTGTTACTTGTCGCCATTTTTTATGTGTTGGATGAGTACCATTTTGTTTTCTTTTATGCAGGAAAATACTTGAAAATTAATATTTAATGCTAAATTATTTTCTTATGTGTACAAAGTAAATCATGATTGCATAGATTTGACACACGTTGTTGTTGAGATGGATCCTCTTGTGATGCAATTATGTCCATTTCTCTTACCATGTACTTGTACACTTTTTTTGGCATTCCTACTCGCATGTTTCACATACTAGTGCGTTGATCCTTTTGGATTTTCAAAATCTTCCAAAAAAGAGTAATAAACTATTTTTATACTGATATATGAAAACAAAATATAAAAAAATTGATATTAATAAATGAATTATTTTTTGTAATGTATACATATAATTTTAGAAAATAATTATAATTAGGAATATTACCTTTTGAATGATTCTTTTTTGTTGTTGTATGTATTTTCTATTGCAAGTATAATAGGTGTCATTGACCATTATTATGGAAACACTTTCTGTAGTTTGGATATAATTTGGATTTTGGAATCATTGGATTGGTTTTTATATTTTAATTGGAAAGTACATCTATATGTTCGTTCCACTATATCCCTCATAGTTTTGTGAAAAAAAAATCTCCCTTTTATTAACCCTCAAAACCACTCCAGAATGACATTGATATTTACATAGTCTATAATTTTTCTTTCCTTAGAATGAGATTCATATTTTCCTTTGTTGTTTCCTCTGTAGAAAATTAAACATATACAGATTAATATATTGTTTGAAACATGTTATATAATGTTATTAAATATATTATTAATGAAAATTAAAAAAGAACACACATATTGAATGGTATTTTTTCATTCACCTCATTCATCCTTCTGAAAATTTTCTATCAAGATTTTACGTTCTTATGCACTTAGATTAGAAATAATATTATCGAACTTCTTCATTTTGTGGCTCTACATGACACACAGTAACCAATAAATATTAGTTAAACTTACATATATTTCAAACAGATTAATTTTGTAAACAATTTACAAAGAACTTTCCTTCTATGCTTTTTTGGATGTGTTATCATTGTGTCAATCAATATTTTTATTACTTGACAACTTATCAAACATTTTTTTATCAATATACAACCTGTACTATTCAATACAGAAGCCATGAAATATAATTTATGCATAAATAAAATAGATTTTAGCCAAAAAGAGCTCTCTTGACTAGTGTGTTTATTTGAATAAACATCCTGGTGTGTTTAAGCCATTAAATACAATAGACATTTAAGTGTTCAACATCAACAAAGAAAATTGATTTATTAAAATAATTTTAAATTATGATGGTGCTATTTGGCAGAGGTGCGCCGATGTGTTATATTACACCAGTATCACCGATAAACAGATTAGACAAAGCCGAAAGGGTTAAAATACACTAGTGTGTTGTATTACACAGGGAGCACTAATGAATTTTATCACATTAGTGCACCGCGAAACATACACCATTAAAAAAAAAATGATAGGGCCGACAATGTTTGGATCTAATTCAATATTTGATCCACCTACTTTACATGTCAAAAAACCTATATATAGTAAGTAAACAAACCCATTAAATCTAAAATGCCTAAAATGAAAAATTGTAATTATGAAGTGGTAGGGGGAGTTAAACCCTAAGGTGAAATTTTGCAGTCACATAAGCAAGAGGAAGCAAGGGTTTAAGGTAAGTATTGATTTTTTTATATATTTTTTTCTAATTTTTAATTAAATCTAAATAGGAATAGATATTGTACAAATTTTTAATAGTAAAGTCAATAGTATATTTTTTAGCATACAAGGAATTTATTTATTTATTTATTTTCTGAATTTTGAGTAGATTTAACATAAATTGTAAAAAGATTTAATAGTGAAATCAACAATTTTTTTTTTCTATGGAGGGTTTTGAGTGAGTCAACATACCTTTCAAATCATGATCTTTTTGAAGTTCCAAAATATTTTGTTCCTCCACAATGCTCCCAAAATTTCTCTCTTGCAAATTATCTCTCTTTTAATGTTATGCAACCAACTCACAAAATATAAGAAAATATAGATCAACGACTTAAACATTATCCTATTCGAGGGGGAAACCTCCTTTACATTACATAAATGTTGTTTGATGATTCAAATGACAAAACCTCTTTTCTATATAAAGGAGTCTAAAGGGTCAGAATATAATCAGATCCAACCTAACAAAAATAATGTAAGGGAACAACATTAATAATAGTGGGCTTCTATGGGGCACAATAATAAAAATATGGGATGACATGAGCGCAACAATAACAATAAGGGGGATACATTAACAATAAAAACAAGGAGATAAACTAATATTATAGGGACCTAACATGCCCCTCTCCTTCAAAGGAGTGTTGTCCTCAACGCTTCAATAGTTCTAGATTTTTCTATATAAAATTATCATCCTTCCATGTCAAATATTCAATGGATAAATTCTTCCACTTAATGAGATACTCTAAAATTGACCGATTTCGTAGCTTTTGAGTTCTTGTTTCCATGACTCCTTCAAGTTCCAATATGATTTTTCCTTCCTTGTCAAGTTCTAGTAATATTGTTTGAACTGGAATCTTGTTACCTATAACCTTCTTTAAGCATGAAACATGGAAAACTGGGTGCACTTGGGAATATGCAAGATGCTCCAATTTGTATATCATAGTTCCAATCTTTTGCAACACCTTGTAAGGACCATAGTACTTTGGTGATAGTTTATTATCCTTCTTAGCTTGCTGGAGGTACATTTTTTTGTATCATTGTAACCGTAAAAATACCGAGTCGCTTACATAAAAAATTCTTTCGCTATGATGTTGATCTGCCTTTTGTTTCATTTGATTTTGCATCAAAGTGAGGTTATCCTTTAAGAGTTGGAGAACTTGTTGTTGATGCTTGATGTGATCTTCCACTACTTGAACCTTAGAATTTTCTCTTAAATATGATGTGACGAAAGGTGAATGATATTCACAAAGTGCCATAAATGGGGTCATTTTTGCTTCAGTATGGACGTAAGTGTTATACAACCATTTAGCTAGAGGTAACCACTTGACCCATTTTTTTTTTTTATCAGATATAAAGCAAACAAGATATCCTTCCAAAAATTTATTCACTATCTCAGTTTTCCCATTTATTCATTATTCAATATCTTGCTAATGCATTAGAAGATATGGTCGGATTCATTTATTCTTTCTCTAGGATTGGTTCCTGGTATAATCCTCTTCTTTTGAAGTTTCTTGTTCCTTTTCTTCCTCTGATTCACACTCTATGTAAAATAATTTCTTCTCAGCATACTTATGACCTTTAGTGTATTTTCTATCACAACTGTAACAAATCCCTTTTGATATTTTTTCATCCAAATGTTGTGGTGTCAAACTTGTAGGTTGTGGAAGGCTAGGAGTAGAAACAATTCCACGTTTATAGTTTTTAGTGGTAGGCTTCCTTGTCGCCATAATTTTGCTTTCAATTTTCGTGCCAACCTGAATGCCTTCTCCAGTGAATCAGGCTCCCAAAGATGAACCTCATGTTTGATGTTATCCTTTAAATTCCCTATGAATAAATCAATCCTATGTTCCTCTAGAATATCATTTACCCTTATATTCAATTTTTGGAAGTCCTCAATGTTCTTTGCCATTGAACCCTTTTGTTTGAGATTTATCAATTAGCTAAATAAGGTGTTGCTCTTTGTATCTTCACAATTTTCTATCAGTTCCTCCATACAAATTGGACCAAGTTACAACTGGTTTATAAGAAAAAATCCATTGACACCATACAAATTGGTTTGGTTCTAAATATAAATTTGCAATGTGTACCTTTTTTGTGTGTTTCACATTATGGAGATCAAAGTATTATGGAACATAAACTAGAAAAATGCAGTGAATATCAATAGTTAAAACCATGAGACAATAATAGAGGCATTAAATTATGTTTATTAGTAGAAAACAAGTACAAATTATTGAGGAAAAGGTCACTCAAGCTAGGAAAACAAGCCTCCCATGATTCAATACATCTAAATATGAAATGTTGCTAATACATAAAATGTTGAAATGCTATGATTGCACAATCTATAAGGGAACAGTTGTAGCTGTAAGATAGAAATATATATATCTGCTGATACACTACTCCAAGAGTGCCAGGAATAGAGATCTAGGCTCCCAAACACATTTCCAAGACGACTGAGATAGGGTTGCTGGAAATGCCCAAAATACAAGAATGATAAAATGTAGCGCTAGGGTTGAGTAATCACTGCAACTAGATAACTGATAGGAGGTGGTTGATCTGATGTAGTAAATAGATATAACTCCTCCAATTGATCTCTCAGATGAAGGGCTGTTCCCCTAACTGTAAATCTAACTCACCAACTGGGGCCCTAACCCCTCCTCTGCTACTACTCATCAGAATAACACATTTTATGAAGGAAACTGGGATGTAGGTGGTGGTAACAACATGGCCTACTACTATATGACAAAATGATGGACTAAGACCTTCCTTGCTAGCCTCCCAGATGAAGGGTTGATCCCTCCAATGGAAAAAATTCTTGAAAATTGAGTCTATTTCTCCTCCACTATTACTGCCCTCCAAAACAACACAAACCTAAAGGAAACTGTGATGTGGACAAGGGTTGAAGCTTGGCCTGATGCCAAATAGTGGAAATGATGCTCAATATACCTCTCCTGAGTACGCACTCGAAGTCCCTCGAGTATGAGGGTGGAATTTCTGCTCGGGAACACCCTTGTGCTAAACAACACAACAGAATATGATAAACATTAGAAGCATGCAAAAAATCATGCAATACCAATACATAAATAATATTTTGAATGCCTTCTATGGCTGCCATCCTCTTCCTTTTATGCTTGGTGATCTTCCTCACCTCGGGTCCCACTCATTAAAGATGCTACTCTCATGCATACACTTCTCCATCATAGTTGCAATGTCCTTGTTTAATTCTCTACTCCCTCCATGACAATGATGTTGATCTGGTAAACTTTGACCCTGTCCACATGTTTTAGCCCCTGTTCACCCCTAAGGGTTATTTATTTAGCTGATATAATGAGCCAAATTCACATGAGAAGTGGTTTTATTCCTACTAAAGATATTTATGGGTCTCCCTACCCACTTATTCATCTATCTAAATGAAAAAAGAAAAAATTAATATTCCAACTAGCTGAAAGCTAATTTGGAATATTATAGTCCTCCCCTCCCGAATGTTGCTTGTCCTCAAGCAACTAGAAGGATGGATACTGCAAAATCACTTCTATTGTAGCCTCCTCATCTGATAGTATACACCACTGAACCAGATTTTTTCCAATGAAAGCAAGATAGCATTTGGTAGATAAACCAAATGGCTCTCATCATGAATAAGTGGGAGATCCATGGGGGAAACTACATGCTTTCAATTGGCTTCCTTGAGGCATGAGAGATAAAAAATGTTGGGGGCCTTAAACCCAATGAGAAACTCCAATCCCCATGCTATCATCCAAACAAAATGAATCATCTTGGGTAGCTCATAAAAGAACTCACCAATTCCCTGCTTTTACAATGTAGAGGGGCTGCAGGGCTGAAAATGGTAGGCCAAATTGTTCACCCCACGTTTTCTCTCTCTCCATTTATGATATGTATGGAGTTGTTACTGATCTTGGGCTACAATAATGTTGTCCTCAAGAAGCCAAAATGCATCTCGACTCTCATGGTTCCAGAAACCTCTCTTGCCCAAGCCATTCCACATATAGTGAATAGAATATCATCGCCATATGGTCTCTAAAGGAAAAATAGAATAAGTGTCATATGACATGCTAGATGGTGAAAATAGTCCCTCGAGTGAGACCAACAGTGTTCCGCCCCTAGCTACCTCAAAACATGATGTGATAAGTGGCTATCCAACCACTTCCTTGCTTCCACTAGCTTGTCATAAGCTTGGAAGTAGTAAAGGGTAATTGGTTTCAACTGAGTGTAGCCCAAACCAAAAAATTCTTGCCTAGATCCCTCTAGGAAGTGGCCATTCCCATCACTAAATGTAGTCCCGAGAGGACCATGAAATCCAAAGAGAGACTTACCCTCTTATGGAGCAATGTACTGTAAATGTATGGAAAAGGAATGTAAACACTTGGTTAGTTGATCAATAAGCATAAATACCCAATCCTTATCATGTATTGTTAGCAAGCTGGTGAAGATGTCCATAGATGAGACTTCCCATCTGTCTATCAAAAGGGGAAGTGGTTGTAACAACCTTGCAAGGTAGTTATTTTCCTCCTCATTCATCAAGAAAACTACACACCTCCTGATATGCTAGAGCACATCCTCTTTGAGACCCTCCCATGAGAATCTCTGCATTATGGTCTGATAAGCCCAATGAAATCTGTGTGACTGGAAATGAGTGCTTCATGTGCTGCGTATAAAATCTTCTCCTTGAGATTTGAGTCTCTAGTTAAGAATATTTGATCCTAGTAATAGATGACTCCATCAACCACTCTATACCTCCCATCTATCACTTTCCCATTAAGCACCTTGCATGTGAAGAGGTTCTTGGAATACTCCACCAATAGCTAAGACTCCCAATATGGATCTATACTCCTCAATGATAGCCCTGTTGATTTTTATAATGAAGCACTTGTGACCTCATAGCTTCCCTCTTTGACATGTTCAATGCCAAAGACACATGCCGGAGTACTGCTATCCTAGCTTTGCTACCTCCCTTGCAGCTTCTTTTTCCCAATACAAGATTGAAGTTTATGGGGGTCAACCTTCACTTGGAATCCAATGCCCATGAAAAACTCCCAGGTTTTGGCCAATGCATGCATGAGTGCCAATAACCCCTTGCCATATATAGAAGACTCCCTCCTGTGTGGAAGTATCTACTGCTTCTCAAAGGCTATGGAGTAGCTGCTTGGTACCATGCTTGTGCCACCATATACTCTTGAATCACCATATTCCACTGTAAGTAGCTGGGTGAGAGATGGAAATGCAGATATCAGACAATTGCTCATCCCTTCCTTGAGACAATTAAAGGATCTCTGCACTGTGCTAGCCTCTCCCAAGGCTCCTTCCTGAGCCAGATCCATGAATGATGCACCTTGTTGTGAGAACTCTTTGATCAGCTTCCAGTTAGTGGGCCTTCCTGGTGGAATGCCTCCATGTAATGAAACTTCAAGGCTTAGAGTATATTATATATCTGAGTGGACTGATTTTTCCCCGCTTCTACTATTAAAATGAGTTTCATTATTATGTGCATAAAACTCCTTAAATGGATAGGTGTGTATGCCCCTAATCACCTGGTACTGGTCATCCTTCTTATGTCCCCCTTTCATCTGCAAATTCTCCCAGTTTGCGGTCACCTTCCCTAATGTAATCAACCAATACACACCAAATATCATATTGGTGTCAAGATTTTTGACCATAGAGAAGTAATCTATCATGGTTTATGTCCTCAAAACTATAGTCAATGCCAAAACACACTTCCTCCACTGCTTAGTCCCACTTTATATCAATATTGACACAGGCTGCTCCTGGGTTGTCACCTGGTCTCCACATGTTAGATTCTTTGGAAATTCTTGCAAGGACACAAGGGTTCCTTTAGTTGGAGCAATTTCTCCATTTCCATTTCGATGTGGTGATGGATCTCCTCTTCATGCTACAATGCCGGTATCTTTTTCCAACTCTTCCTCTCCTTCCTCATCATTATTGGATAATACCCTATCATCACTAAGAGATCCTTTGTCTTGGTCTTCTCTTGAGGGATAAATCTTCATGTCTTACCCTTGAGAAGAGAGCTCTTGCTGGAGAGGGGATCTTGCTCTTGGCAAAGTACTTTGCAAGTATCTAACCTTATCAATAGAATTCTAGAGCATAGTTGGTATAGTGGATCCTACCAACTCATGCAAAGGTTCTGACTACTTGAGCTTGGCTAGCTCAACCAAAGGTTTTTCTGAATATCCTTGATCATATATTTCCACTAACCTCCTATTTAACTTTGCATAAGTAGCTACATTTGCATGAATCAATGTAAAAATACCATGAAACCACCAATCATGAGCCTTACCTTCAAGGTGCAATGTTTCTACCTTAATGGATTCCACTTCTAAAACTTGGTGCAGCTAAAAATAGGTGTCCAACTTCATTACCCAAGCCTTAGCTGTGCACTTGGGTGACCCATCAAAAGTAGGCTGAAAGAATCTACCCAAAGTATGTTTCATGAACCCCTTCTATTGTGATTACTGGGTCTTTTATTTTCCTTGACCTGGCAGAACCCTTGGAAGTTTAGATGCTCTTTGAACCTCTGAGATTGAGATTCATATTCTAGGAAATAGTCACCAAGAGTATCCTCCTTTGGTGTATCTCCTTCCTCCTTCCCTCTTGCTAGGAATGTAGGCATGGTAGAGCGTTGTGGAACTGGTTGTAATAATGAATGCCCACACCAATTGTTAACATTGGAAAATTGTACAGTAGAAGACGACATTAGATAATGTCAAGCAAAAGGGTTTATAGGGCTGGAAGACATTACAAAATTGGAAACTATTTGAAAATATCTAAGGTCTGAGGAAAATAAAATTTGAACAAGTCCTAAATGCTCTTTACGTGCATAATCCTTCGTGAAGAGCGCCTTTGTGCACTTTTTTTCCCAATATGTGCACAATCCTGGGAATGGAAAAATTTCGCTTTCTGGGATGACAGAAATCAAAGGAAAAGTGATTCCTCACTTGAATCCGCCTAAGGACAGCCACCAATGCCTCCTTAGACACCAAGTGAGAACACAATGGAATATTTGGAGCACATAAAGGAATCATACCCCTCTCTTGGGTCACCATCCACAATGTACCAAGAGAGGGAAGGGAGGATTTGAAATCTCCTATATAAGGCCACCATGAGATGAAGAATTTGTGAGCACATTGTTATGTTGGCCATAATTACCCAAGCAATACCAACAGTGTGTGATTCGGAGCTGAAGATAGAGGGGACTCAATTTTTGGTCATCCAGCAAGTTCAGTCCAACACAGTAGAGAGAGAGGGAGACTGCACCGAGGCAAGCTTGGGATAAAAACATCCTTGCATTGGGACTTACAACCAATGTTCTAGGGGCCCTTTGGCAAGAGGGTAAAATTTCACTCTTATTATTACCACCACTCAATAAGAGGGGCCTAGAGCCACTGTTCATATTATTGTTGTCGTTTGACTCTTTTCAGAGCTCGTGTTTATTTTTTTTAGTTTTTAGTTTAGTTTTAGTTTAAATATACATGCTATTTCTCTATCTAGTATGCTTATGATTCTAGCTTGTTCCACTAACTTTCTTGACTCCACTTCTTTTTCTACTTGTTACCAATAACTTAAGTAGGTAGACCACACCCCTTAAGTTGGTGTGATTTTGTAGATACGTGCACCAAACACACTCCAACATGATTGGCCACTCCCATAATGTTTATTACCAAGTTTATGTGGTTGTGCCTTTTTTTTTTGCAGAGACCTTTGTCTGTGCTGTGGAGTGGAGTTGAATTTCCCCTAATTTCTCTTACAGTCCCTAGTTCATCCCAAGTGACAGACTAAAGAAAAAAAACTCCAAAAATTTCTTTTACGGGGCTTTGCATGCTTTTTCCTCCCATAGATGTGCCCAGGGCGTGCGTTCAGAGTTGACCCAAGCGTAGACAACGTGCCTGTTTCCGCTTGTTGCATGAAAAATACAAAATGAGAAATTTCTCCCATGTTTCTGTCTTTTCCTTCTTGTAAAGTGCTTGGCAGCCCCTAATACACCTGCCAGCCTTGGTTGTGGTTCGCCACAGCGTGTTAAAGCTCACTCTTAGCTTCTTTTTGTCGGCTTAGTGTCAGTTTTACTTCAAGTTGATTTTTAAAATGTTCACACATAGTTTAAGTAGCGGGGAAAATAACTTGCATTCCGAAAAAAAATTATGTTTTGAAAATTTTGGTACTTACACACCTAGATAACTAGCCAAAGTAAGTGGCCCAAGACCACACATCCATATCTAGTTTATTTTTTCTAATGTAAAAGCTTTAGTTTAGTTCAATTTTCGCACTAGGAATTTCAGGACTAGGATTGAATTTTTGATAGAAGAGCAAGTAATCTCTGCTACCTTTGCACCCTCTGGTGAACCTAGGTAAGCATATGAATGCTCCCTATTCACAACTTGCCATCTCCCTATAGCTGATCACATAGATTAACTAGTAAAAATAGAAAGTGGTCCATAATCCGCACATGTTTTTCTTTTGAGCCAAGAACAATATAGCATAGTTTAATAGGGGATACTGAAAAGGATCATCACATATCCAAATGTTCAAAATATGTGCTTGTCCACTTTTTTCTCACACACATTCACTCGCTAAGAAAATCAAAGACAGATAGAACTAACTTAACCAAACTCACTAAATTCTCCCCACAGGGGCCACAAAAGAATTTATAGCTGAAGTTAGGATCAAGGGGGTAGGCATCCAATAAGTCACCTTGATCATACTTCATCTTGAAACATAGAAGTTGTCTATTTAGGGAGCCTCAAATCTACTTATAATCACATGGAAAAGAAAACCTGAGCATGGCAGAGACCAGTTTCAGATGGGGTTAGGCTTACGCACAATGCAGGCAGGTATCATTGAGGGCTACCTGACTTGGATGATGCTCAGTATTGTTAGCTGACTTACCAAGAAGCCCAAGACTATAACTCTCATATGGGACGGTGGTTCTTAGTGGCTAAAATCTAGGGCATCCTTTCCCTATAGGTGACAGTGGAGGCAAGCGCCATACCCTCTACCCTTACCTTGGTGGATTTTCTTCGGCTGACTGGGGGCGTCGCTAGCTCTTATGGGACGTTGTGCCAACACTCACAAGAAATATTCTCAAGGCCCAGTTACATTTGAGTGTGTGAGGAAAAATATGTCTTTTATGATTTTGAGTATCATATGCAAACAAAAAAAACCACTCTTATTTTTTTGATTGATTGATCACATAGATTAATTTAAAGGGAAATTTATTTTATTTTTCGCTTTGTTTTATGTATGTGACAATAATTTTTCTTTGATCATAGACTCTATCCTCTCATTTTTTTCCCAAACCAAACCTGGTCGACACCAGATGGGACCCAATGGGACCTTGTCAATCTAGGCATCTTTTGGACGTCCCCCCATTACCGGGAGGGGTTCGAGGTCTTTCGTCATTTAGGCATCAAAGACGGAATGCTGCCACCATTATTGGTTCGTCCTTTATTGGGGCATCCTTAGTTGGGAACCCTAGTTGGTCTCCCAACACCACAACACAGAGCACTCCTCCCACGACCCCTAGAGGGCAGAGGAGTGCATCCCATTCGGGAAGCCAGCTGAATACACAGCAAGGTACGTCAAAGACTAACCCTCTTCCTAACTAGAACATTGTGTTTTCGAATAGTGCAATGAAGTCAACCTCTCATTCACCTTTCTTAGCTTCATTGATGTTGTGTAACCAGCTCCAAAAATAGAAGAAAAGATATATCAACGCCTTAGAAATAAGCCACTTCGAGGGGGAAACCTCCAATACATTACATTACAAGGGTACAATAATAACAATAAGAGGATTACACTAATAACAATAAGGGACTATACTAGTAATATAGGGACCTAACATGCCCCTCTCCGTCAAAAAAGTGTTGTCCTCAACGCTTGAGTAGCTCTGGGTGCTTCTGTATAAAATTCTCATCCTCCCATGTAGAATCTTCAATGGGTAAGTTCTTCCACTTAATGAGATAGTCTAAAATTGATCGATTCCGTAGCTGTCGAGTTCTTGTTTCTATGACCGCCTCAGATTCCAATATGATTTTTCCTTCCTCATCAAGTTCTGGAAATATTGTTTGAACTGGAATATTTTCACCTATAACCTTCTTTAAGCATGAAACATGGAAAAATGGATGCACTCGCGAAGAAGCAGGAAGCTCCAATTTGTATGCCATAGTACCAATATTTTGCAACACATTGTAAGGACCATAGTACTTTGGTGATAATTTATTATCCTTCTTAGCTTGCTTGAGGGACATTTGTTTGTATGGTTGTAGCCGTAAAAATACCCAATCTCCTACATCAAAACTTCTCTCGCTGCGATGTTGATCTGCCTGTTGTTTCATTCGACTTTGTGCCAAATTCAGGTTATCCTTTAAGAGTTGGAGAACTTCTTGCTGATGCTCGATGTGATCTTCCACTGCTTGAACCTTCGAATTTTCCCTTAAAGATGATGTGATCGATGGTGGATGATATCCATAAAGTGCCATAAATGTGGTCATTTTTGCTGCAGTATGGAAGGAAGTGTTATACCACCATTCAGCGAGAGGTAACCACTTGACCCATTGTGTTTGTTTATCAGATACAAAACAATGAAGATATCATTCCAAACATTTATTTACTATCTCAGTTTGACCATCAGATTGAGGATGATAAGATGAGCTATGAGCTAATTGAGTACCCAAACAAGAAAATAACTCCGTCCAAAAATTTCCAGTAAAAATGGGATCTCTGTCGCTCACAATAACCCTTGGGCTTCCATGTAGCTTTTGGATTCTATCCATAAATGTAGTAGCAACTGTACTTGCTTTAAATGGATGAGATAATGCACAAAAGTGTGCATACTTGGTAAGTCTATCAACTACCACCATGATGACACTCTTTCCTTCAGACTTAGGTAAACCCGTGATAAAATCCATTGAAATCTCCTCCCAACGTTGACTTGGAATGGATAAAGGTTGTAGAAGTCCCGGGGTCTTAATTGTTTCCACTTTATTCTGCTGGCAAACCAAACATTCCGCCACAAACTTTTAAATATCAGATTTAAGGCCATCCCAAAAAAATTCTTTCTTCACCCTGTGGTAAGTTTTAAAAATCCTGAGTGTCCTCCTAAAGGAGAAGTGTGCAATTCCAGAAGAATCTTTTGTTTTAGTTGGGAATTCTTGCAAAGATATAAGCGATCTTTGTACCATAAGGAATCATTTTTCCAACTAAATGTATCAGATGTACTAGAATCTTGCTGCAACTTTTGAATGAGTGTCCATACATCTTTGTCCTTCTTCCATTCATCTCTTGCTTCAGTTATCCAATCTGGTTGGATAATAGAAATGGCACAAAGCAATGCTTCCACCTCTTCATTCTTTCTTGAGAGTGCATCTAAAACAACATTAAGCTTTCCTTTTTTGTAGATTATTTCAAAGTCATAACCCAACATCTTTGTGACCCATTTTTGCTGCTCTTCTGAAGATAGTCTTTGTTCCAAAAAGTGTTTAAGACTATCATGATCAGTTTTTTACCTTGAAGTGTCTTCCCATTAGGTAAGTTCGCCATTTCTTTAGTGCATGCAGTATTGCTAACATTTCCTTCTCATAAATAGGTTTCTATAAATAATTTCCTTTGATTGGACGACTTTCAAAAGCAATGGGTCTTCCTTCCTGCATTAAAACTGCACCAATTCCATTTCCTGAGGCATCACATTCCACAATAAAGGTTTTTGTGAAGTCTGACGTAGCTAAGACTGGTGCTAGGCACATTGCCTCTTTAAGATGTTCAAAGGCCTTAGTTGCTTTAGGAGTCCATTAAAATGCATCTTTCTTCAATAATGTTGTTAGAGGTGCTGCTATTCTCCCATAATTCTTAACAAACTTGCGATAATACCCTGTTAACCCGAGAAATCCTCGCAACTGCTTTATGGTTGTGGGGACTTTCCATTCCTTAATGGCTTTAATTTTGTTAGGGTCTACTCTAACACCCTCGTGAGATACAATATGACCCAGATATTCCACCTCTTGTACTCCAAAGAAACATTTGGATTTTTTTGCATATAATTGTTTCTCCTGCAATAATTTGAGCACCCTGTCAACATGTTCAACATGATACTTCCAAGACCTGCTGTAGATTAGTATATCATCAAAAAATACTAGCACAAATTTTCTAAGGAAGGGTTTGAAAATGGAATTCATCAACCCTTGAAATGTAGAAGGTGCATTGGTAAGGCCAAAGGCATGACCAAAAATTCATAGTGACCCTCATGAGTTCGAAACACTGTTTTTGGAATATCTTCAGTCTTCATTCTAATTTGATGATATCCTGAACGAAGATCCAACTTGGTAAAATAAATTGCTCCATGTAATTCATCCAATAATTCATCAATCACAGGAATGGGAAATTTGTCTTTAATGGTGAGCTTATTGAGCTCCCTATAATCTGGACACATTCGCTATGATCCATCCTTCTTGTGTACCAATACTACAGGAGCAGAGAAAGAACTTTGACTGGGTTGAATTATACCCGCCTCTAACATTTCTGCAATCATATGTTCAATTTTTCTCTTTTGGAAGTAAGGATATCTATAAGGCCTGATGTTTGGAGGAACACTTCCTGGAATCAAATGAATAGCATGATCATGATCACCAATAGGTGGGAGTCCTTTGGGAGTTTCAAACACCTTGGAATGATTGTCCACGACTTGTTGGAGATCTATAGAAATAGATGATTTTGATGTCGAAACTTCTAGTGAGCATAATTGTGCAATTACGCCTCGTTGTTCTTTATTTAGAAGCTTTTTCATGACATTAGAGCTTATTATCCTTCCCGGCTTCCCTTCAATACCCCGTAATTCGACTTCCTTTCCTTCTGAAAAAAATTTCAAGAAAAGTTCTTGAAAATTAAAAGCTACCACCCCCAAAGATTGTAACCATTGTACTCCTAGTACAACATCAGCACCTCCCATAGGAATGGAAAGCATTGGACTATTCAATACATATTCCCCCATGGTTAGCTTAATATTATGGCATTTTCCAGAGCAATTTATAGTTCCTCCATTTGCAACCATCACTTGACATTCTGGTGCTGGGTATAGGAAACAATTTAATTCCTTGGCTACCTTACAATGAATAAAATTATGGGTGCTACCTGAATCAATCAACACCATTACCTTTTTCTTCTTGATATGTCCTTCTATGTTGAGATTTTTAGGAGTCGTAATTCCTGCCAGTGCATTACACGATATGTTCGGATTCATTTCTTCCCCTTCTATGGCTGGTTCCTAGTGCATATCCTCTTCTTGTTCATTTTCTTCTTCCTCTTCACAATCTATGTAAAATAATTTCTTCTCAACACACATATGACCTTTAGTGTATTTTCTATCACAACTATAGCAAAGCGCTTTTGCTCTATTTTCTTCCAATTTTCATGGTGTCAACCTTGTAGGTTGTGGAAATCTAGGAGTAGCAACACTTCCTTCTTTATAGAAGTGAGTGGTAGGCTTCCTTGGCACCATAATTTTACATTCAATTTTTGTTGCCAACCTGAATGCCTTCTCCAATGAATCAGGTTCCAAAACTCAAACTTCATGTTGGATGTTATGCTTTAAAGTGCTTATGAAGAGATCAATCCTGTGTTCCTCTGGAATATCAGTTACCCTTATATTCAATTTTTGGAAGTCCTCAATGTGCTCCCCCACTAAGCCCTTTTGTTTGAGATTTATGAATTGGCTAAAGAAGGTGTTGCTCTTTGTATCCTCATAATGTGCTATCATTTCCTCCGTAAAAATTGACCAAGTGACAATTTTTTTATGGGAGAAAATCCATCGATACCATACAAATGTATTTTGTTCTAAATGTAAAGTTGCAATGCATACCTTTTATGTGTTTTGCACATTATGGAAATCAAAGTATTGCTCCATTTGTAGTATCCATGTTACGGGATCCTTTCCATCAAACTTCCTCATATCCATTTTTGGAATATGGTGGTTCTTACCGCCAACATTAAAGTTTGTGAAATCATGATTAACATTTATTTTGTTCTCATCATGAGTTTCTTCTACTATCTTTTCACCATTATGAAACATTTCTTGTATCAACTTTGTCAAACCTTCTGTTAGCCCCCTATGAATTTTTTGACAAGAAAACAGGGGGCTAAAATGTTTTTGAGCCTTCAAGGAATGAATTTACCTCTGAAAACACATCATCCTTGAAGCCTCCTTGTGCCTTTGCCCTTTGAAGAATCTTCACTGCTATCTCCAGTTGTAAAGCCTCTCTGTTGTGAAGAAGAATGCCCAAAAGGCCTCCTTGTCCCTCTTATTTCATTCCCTCTAAGTCTCTATTTTCATCATTTTCCTCCCCTTCTAAATTCCCCCCTTGCCCTTTAAATCATCCCAAATCCTCCTTTAAACCATACACACACCCCTTGTTTGTTTCAAAACCCCCTTTTTCCCTTTACCGTTACCTCTTTCTAGCCTCAAATTTCATTAAAAACAGGCCAAAACCCACTTTCCACCTTCTAACAGGCCTAGCCCCTTTTGGCTCAGCCCCATAACCGTTTCCTCACGTGACCCGGGTGCTAGAACCAAGCGCTAGCTCGGAAAGCGCTTATTGCATTTGGATATTGGGAGCGCTATCAACTGTCGATATGTACAGATCGGACGGTCTTCACAAACTCCATAGCATCCTTGCCCCCCCCATTCACCCCTCTGATCGCATATCCACCGTCGATCTGATCCGTAGATCGACGGTCCATTTTTCACCTGCCACAGTGCTCCCTGCGCCAAAGCACTGTTCAAAACCACTATTTTCCATCGCATCGCTTTTGGAAGGCAGGCTGTATTTTTCATTTCGGAGCGATGCCATTCACTGCATGACGCGTAGCTCCGCGCACTATTGAAAAACTACCCCCCATCGCGCATTAACGTTCGACCGTAGACCCAGCGCAATATGCGCGTACATTGTC
Organism: Pinus albicaulis; assembly: GCA_034641835.2. NCBI lineage: Eukaryota > Viridiplantae > Streptophyta > Pinopsida > Pinales > Pinaceae > Pinus > Pinus albicaulis. Next base: position 58,529 of record JAXQQM020068688.1, on the reverse strand, counting down.
CGATCTAAAGCTGTCCATCCAACAGTGATCGCGCCACGAAGATGCTCGGGAGTTAGCCCAAGGAAAATAGGACCCCTGGCCCACCATCCATCACACTCCGATGCATTCTCAACCTTCGATCTCCTCCTGAGATCGGACAGTGAGGATTTAATTTACACCCCACCATTGACCCGGTCCCGCCACGTCACCTTTCCACGTGTTTTCATCGCATTTTCATCTGTCCCCTATATATTTCATTAGAAAGTCAAATGTTAATGTTTTACCTTAAAAATCCCTCTCCCGCCATCTTCCAAGCATCTCCACAGTTCCTCCACCTATCCTCCCAGTCCTCCATTACGTCCGCCTGCCCCATGCATGGATTTCTTAATGTGTTTTCGTGTTTTGCAGGGTTTTAGGTGGCGAAATCCTCCTCTGTTCACAATCACTGGTGTAGTGGCACAAAACACAGGAAAAGACCATCTTCAGGGATGGAAATTATGGAGAAAAATCCTGGGAAGGTGTTATGACATGATGCTCATTAAAGGAATAGAGTTAAACTCTGTAAAACCTTCCCAGAGCCATTAAAGTGCAGATTTTGTAGACAAAGACAGGAATGGAGCAGCAAAAGAGTATCAGTGAAAGATCAGAGAATTTAAGACCGGTAATCAAAGATTTTTGAAGCTTGGAATCAGTAATTTAAGGCAGGGTACCAGATCGAAGACCCCATGGATCACTCAGAATATCCAATGCGCAGAAACCATATCATCAGGGTGTTTACACCAACAAAATGTCTCCTCCTGAGAAAGGAAATAGTACTCATACGATTTTGGTTTACGTTGTGTCCATGAGAAGTTTTCCCCCCCTGAAAACAATCCTATGATATCAGAAAAATTTGTTACATAGTATGGCAGACCTGAGTCATTGATCTGTTTTTGTTCAGTTCACCAGAGTATTGCAGAGGTATTACAGCAAGTTCATCAAAGACATACACGGAGTAAATTGCAGCCTGACGAAGACCACTGTTTCGTCCAAAGAGTACTGAAGATAAATGCCCAGAATTTGAAACAGAATGGGGCCTCGGCCCTCTTCCTCTTCCAATTTTTAATACTACATTTAGTTTTCCATCTACCTCCTCAGCCCCTTTTTCAGCTATAAAATTCATGAAGAAACTCATTGTATGGTTGTTGATCAGCTATCTGTGAATTGCAAGTTGTTTCTCTTGAGACATGTTCTCTGTGTAAAGTTGGAAGATAGGCTGAGGAAGATGTTTTCAGACTGAATATCAATCTATTGGTAATGTTGTACTTGACTGGTATTTCTCTTCAATATGACAAGCACGTTTCTTTGGATCCTGATTTAAAGCAGTGGTGATGTTTTTATGTCTTTGTCTATGTTTTCCTTTTTAGTTCATTAAATTTCATTTCTTCTGGCACGCATCAGAAATCTGGCATAATATTTACCCTTGTTAGGTACCCTATGTTTCTGCTCTCCCTGCCTTCAATGTTTGCTGCTATATGTGTTATTTGAGGATTGATTTCAAGCTAATTTAACCAGTGTAGTGGTTCCATATGCTGCTAGCTGATGTATGAATTAATGAATTTGTTCTTAGATGTTCTTGTTAGGCTTTAATTGAATGAATTTGGATACTGGGAGTCTAGAACTCTGTCTCTGTCTCACTAGGATCCTTTTCAATTAATTGAACCTTTCAAAGTTCCCTTGAGTTGGAGGCCGAAGCATTGAGAGTTCAAAGTCTCTCTCTGATCTCAGGTTTTCAACTTTTTTTTCTAAATCTTTAATGTTTCCTTGTCTGAAGAGTTAACCTTTTAGGTCTTGGATCACAGGTTTTCCAATGGCATGTCGTGTCCCTGGATCTGATTCCTGAAGGTCACCTTGGAGGTTTCCTTGCTTTCACCTTCTTTCTTGCCTTTCCCACCACACAATCATCTTTAAGATCCAATGCTTTAGATGACTAGCCCAACTGAAAGCCTGCATATTGAATAACATGTAAACCCTTTCCTAACTCCATTTCCCAATGGTATTGAATGTTCTCTGAATCATCCCTCCTTTTCCTAAAATCCTCTTTGCTCATCCTTGTCTTATATTGAAACCTTCTTTCCTGATTCCTAGCAACCAAACATACAATCAAACAAACAAACCCCATGCCTATAACTAGCCTAACATCTTCACTTTGAGCTTCAAAGACATAAAACCTTTGTTTATATAGAGAGAAGCAAAGGAACATACCCCTGCTCAAGAATACATAGATCTTTTCAGAGAGCTCAGTGCATCAGAGTAGAATATATCAGAGCTCCAAGAGGATAGCACTACCATATATGATGAGTCCTCCAGTTCAGATAATGAAGAAGATAAGGGAGATTCTCTTTCTCAAGAGAGTCTTATTCTTGATCTAGTGGAAGAGGAAGAAATCTTGGTTGAAGTCAGCCTACCAAATCTTTACAACCAGGTATCATTTCATGATCCTTATGTTCATTTCCTGCAAACATTTGAAGAAGGATCCAAGGTCTTGTTGAGCAGCATGTTGCAGACAACAAGAAATTTTTTTGTAACTGCTATTGTGGAACAAAAAGAGTGGGAGCAGCCCTACCTATGTAGCACACTCAAAGAGTTGAGCAAGAGAGACTAGTCATGGGAGCACTTGATGGACTGGTTGCATTGGAAGACAATGTTTGTAAGCTAGACTGTAAATATTCTAGTTAGAGTAGGGTAGGTAGGAAAAGCTCAATAAAGCTCAGTCTGTGAGCATGTAGTTAGTTGTTTCAAATTTCTGCAAAGTCCAGCAAGCCAGAAAGTCTAATCCTGGCTTGATTATTTTTCAATTTCTGTCTTAGAATGTAGAGAAGAAAGTTTGCTAGACAGTTTAGTCCTAGCAGACATTAGTCTAGGTAGAGAAAGTTATGAGACTAATAGTTTAATCTGGTCTCATGGAGCAATAAGGGTGGAAATAGATTAGGTTTATTTTCTTGTTTGTAAAAAATAAATAATGTAAAGGGTCTGCTAGTCCAAATGCACCCTGGAAGAGAAAATGATAGGACTATAGTCTGGGTAGGCAGATTGTTTGGGAATGTTTCTGCTGATCTATCATGATTTGTGGCAGCTGTTCCAAGAAAGAAAATAGATGGCTCAAAGATCAGGCATCTGTCCTACTCCAAAGATCATTTTCTAAATTCTTGACTCCTTCTAGAAGAAGCCATCCCCATGTGGAGCCACTGTTAGCCCCCTATGAATTTTTTGACAAGAAAACAGGGGGCTAAAATGTTTTTGAGCCTTCAAGGAATGAATTCCCCTCTGAAAACACATCATCCTTGAAGTCTCCTCGTGCCTTTTCCCTTCGAAGAATCCTCACTACTGTCTCCAGTTGTAAAGCCTCTCTGTTGTGAAGAAGAATGCCCAAAAGGCCTCCTTGTCCCTCTTATTTCATTCCCTCTAAGCCTCTGTTTTCATCATTTTCCTCCCCTTCTAAATTCCCCACTTGCCCTTTAAATCATCCCAAATCCTCCTTTAAACCATACACACACCCCTTGTTTGGTTCAAACCCCCCTTTTTCCCTTTAGCGTTACCTCTTTCTAGCCTCAAATTTCATTAAAAACGGGCCAAAACCCACTTTCCACCTTATAACAAACCTATTCCCTTTCGGCTCAGCCCTAGAATCGTTTCCTCACATGACGTGGGTGCTAGAACCAAGCGCTAGCTCGGAAAGCGCTTATTGCATTTGGATATCGGGAGCGCTATCAACTGTCGATCCAGACAATATCAATGGCTTTCACACAACTTAGCGCCCGTACCCCCCCCGTTCACCTCTCCGATCGCATATCCACCGTCGATCTGATTCGCAGATCGATGGTCCATTTTTCATCCACTTCGATGGTCCCTGCGCCAAAGCACTGTTCAAAACCACTAGTTTCCATCGCACTGCTTTTGGAAGGTGGGTTGTATTTTTCATTTTGGAGTGATGCCATTCACCGCATGATGCGTGGCTCCGCGCACTATTGAAACACCGCACCCCATCGTGCATTAAAGTTCGACCGTGGACCCGACGCGATATGCGTGTACACCGTCCGATTTTAAGTTGTCCATAAAATGGTGATTGTACCACGAAGATGCTTGGGAGTTAGCCCGAGGCAAACAGTACCCCTGGCCCACCATCCGTCGCCCTCCGACGCGTTCTCAACCGTAGATCTCCTCCTAAGATCGGATGGTCCGGATTTAATTTACACCCCGCCATTGACCTAGTCTCGCCACGTCACCTTTCCATGTGTTTTCATTGCATTTTCATCTGTCCCCTATATATTTCATTCGAAGGTCAAATGTTAATGTTTTACCTTAAAACTCCCTCTCCTGCCGTCTTCCAAGCATCTCCACAGTTCCGCCACCTGTCCTCCGAGTCCTCCATTACGTCCACCCACCCCGTGCATGGACTTCTTAATGTGTTTTCGTGTTTTGCAGGGTTTCAGGTGGCGAAAGCCTCCTCTGTTCATAGTCACTGGTACAGTGGCACAAAATGCAGGAAAATACCATCTTCAGGGATGGAAATTATGGAGAAAAAGCCTAGGAAGGTGTTATGACATGATGCTCATTAAAGGAATAGAGTTAAACTCTGTAAAACCTTTCCAGAGCCATTAAAGCGCAGATTTCATAGACAGAGATAGGAATGGAGCAGCAAAAGAGTATCAATGAAAGATCAGAGAATTTAAGACCGGTAATCAAAGATTTTTGAAGCCTGGAATCAGTAATTTAACGCAGGGTACCAGATCGAAGACCCCGTGGATCACTCAGGGTGTTTACACCAGCAGAAACCATATCATCAGGGTGTTTACACCAGTAGAATGTCTCCTCCTGAGAAATGACACAGTACTCATACGATTTTGGTTTACATTGTGTCCATGAGAAGTTTCCCCCCCTAACAATAGTCCTATGATATTAGAAAAATTTGTTACACAGTATGGCAGACCTGAGTCATTGATCTATTTTTGTTCAGTTCACCAAAGTATTGCAGAGGTATTACAGCAAGTACATCAAAGACATACCTGGAGTAAATTGCAGCCTGACGAAGACCACTGTTTCGTCCAAAGAGTACTGAAGATAAATGCCTAGAATTTAAAACAGAATGGGGCCTCAACCCTCTTCCTCTTCTGAGTTTTAATACTACATTTAGTTTTCCATCTACCTCCTTAGCCTCTTTTTCAGCTATAAAATTCATGAAGAAAATCATTGTATGGTTGTTGATCGGCTATCTGTGAATTGCAAGTTGTTTCTCTTGAGACATGTTCTCTGTGTAAAGTTGTACGATAGGCTGAGGAAGATGTTTTCAGACTGAATATCAAACTATTGGTAATGTTGTACTTGACTGGTATTGCTCTTCAATATGACAAGCACATTTCTTTGGATCATGATTTAAAGCAGTGGTGATGTTTTTCTGTCTTTGTCTATGTTTTCTTTTTTAGTTCATTACATTTCATTTCTTTTGGCATGCATCAGAAATCTAGCATAGGATTTACCCTTGATAGGTACCCTATGTTTCTACTCTCCCTGCCTTCAATGTTTTCTGCTGTATGTGCTATCTGAGGATTGATTTCAAGCTAATTTAACCAGTGTAGTGGTTCCATATGCTGCTAGCTCATGTATGAATTAATGAATCTATTCTTAGATGTTATTGTTAGGCTTTAATTGAATGAATTGGGATACTGGGAGTCTAGAACTCTGTCTCTGTCTCATTAGGATCCTTTTCAATTAATTGAACCTTTCAAATTTCCCTTGAGCTGGAGGCCGAAGCATTGAGAGTTCAAAGTCTCTCTCTGATCTCAGGTTTTCAACTTTGTGTTCTAAATATTTAATGTTTCCTTACCTGAAGAGTTAGCCTTTTAGGTCTTGGATCACAGGTTGTCCAATGGCATGTCCTGTCCCTGGATCTGATTCCTGAAGGTCACCTTGGAGGTTTCCCTGCTTTCACCTTCTTTCTTGCCTTTCCCACCACACAATCATCTTTAAGATCCAATGCTTGAGATGACTAGCCAAACTGAAAGCCTGCATATTGAATAGCAAGTAAACCCTTTCCTGAATCCATTTCCCAATGGTATTGAATGTTCTCTGAATCACCCCTCCTTTGCCTAAAATCATCTTTTCTCATCCTTGTCTTATATTGAAACCTTCTTTCCTAATTCCCAGCAAGCAAACATACAATCAAACAAACAAACCCCGTGACTATAACTAGCCTACCATCTTAACTTTGAGCTTCAAAGACATTAAACCATTGTTTATATAGAGAGATCCCTCTCCGAATCCAAGAGGGCTAGATCCTAGGGTCTGAAAGTGGTTCTGATGTTGTATCATCTTTTTGTCTTGCCAATCTGGCCAAAAAATGGGAACCCCAACACCTTCCATGTCTGCTTTTAGATCATTCTTCATGTTTTCCATCTTAGGTTCCATGCCAGCTTCCATGCCATCCATCTTAGCTTCCACGCCTTTCTTCAAAACTTCCATTTCATTTTTTTTCGCTCTTTGCGAGAGTGAAATTTGGTGCACTTTCTCTTGTAATCTAGATAGATCATGTTGCAATTCTTCACCTTCATGAGTCATAGTAGAGCCTTCTGAAGGCTTAATGGGTATTGAATTATTTTTACGGGGCATATTTTAGAACCCAATACACACCTTTTCTTGTTTTTGAGGAGCTGGATATTGAAATTGGATTATCTATGTGATTGTAGCACTTCAATATTTGAATTTTGGTACCAAAATAGCCCTCTGAATTCTCTTTCGAATGCCATAGGTCTGGCCTAATTTGGATTCTCCAAGAAAAATTTGTGTCCAATCTCCCACAATGACCTAATTATGGACTGGCTTAGTAGAGCGAAATTTTACCACTTGCCACGTATCATGGTTTCATCCTTCGGTTCTAAAATTGATAGAAAAGAAACTAAAATCCGTGTACTTGTGATCAATTTTTACGGCACTCCAATCCAATGCTCAGAGAGAGAGTTATGAATATTTTCCCCCGATCACCTCTTTTAGATGAAATTTGGGAGCCTGAAAAAGCACTACCTTCCACAGATCATATCTCCGAAAACATTGCGAACCAAGATCTAAAATTTTTTGTCGAGTTTCCTCAGGATTTCAGCTTCGCACCCTAAAAATTTCAGATTCTGAACCTTCGTAGAAAAAAAGTTATAGCAAAAATTCCACGATGACCTGTTTAGAGTAGCGAAACCCTAGAATCCAAAGCTCTGATACCAAATGTTGTGTAACCAGCTCCAAAAATAAAAGAAAATAGATATCAACGCCTTATAAATAAGCCACTTCAAGGGGGAAACCTCCAATACATTACATAAATTAACAATTCTTGGATGATACAATTTACAAAACCTCCTTTCTATATATAGGATTCCATGGGGCCATAATGTAATCCTAGTGGGGCCACAATGTAATCCTAGCCGACCTAACAATAATAATTTAAGGGCACAATAATAAAAATATGGGGGTTATAAGGGTACAATAATAACAATAATGGGGTTACACTAACAATAAAAAGGGACTATACTAGTAATATAGGGACCTAACAGTTGAATCTACCTGATTTAACCAAGCTGACAAATGACCCCATCGCACACAATCCTACATGGTCTCCCATGCCCATGAAGATCCCTTCGGATATTCCAAATTTCGAAGGAAAGCAATCAGAAGAACCAGGTAATCATGCCATAAGCTCCCACCTCTGGTGCTCATCGAACAATATCATTGATGAAACTATTTGATTGAGATTATTTCAAGACACTCTAACAGGAGTAGCCACGAAGTGGTACGTGGAGAAACCCTCAGCTTCACATGGAACCTTTGGCACCCTCGTCACCACGTTCCCAACATATTTTCAGTTACCCATTCACCATGATTTTGGAATGTAATTACTGACACATTTGAGATAGACCCCCACCGTCCATATCTTAGACCATCTCCATGAATGGAGGTGGCGTGGCAGTTTATGTAAAGCTAAACTCGATGATCGGGTTCTCTTAGATTTGTTCTTGAAAACTCTTATGGCAGAGATTTCAAAGGATGTGGTGCAATAGAGACCCACATATGAAGAGGACACTACCAGCAAAGCCCAACAAGTTGAGATGATTTATACATAGTCATGATACATTTATAACATCCTGCCTAATGCCCTGTGCCTTCAAACTTATCAAGAATTTCCAGGCGCGTTGAAATCTTCAAATGGAATAATTGGGTCATTGACCCAAGGTTACCTAGGCATCAATAGTCAAAACCCCAGTTACACATACAGTTCTACCAGAATGTACCTCAACCTGGTTTCCAAAGTCATCATATGCCTTAGAAAAATTTTACCAATAGGGCGCCAATGTATAACTAGGGAGGACCTTATCCTCCGGCTCAGGGGAATTAGTACGTAGAAATAAACACTCACGAAAGAGCTCCCCTCCAACATCCAGGTGAAAGATAGGGACCACGTTATGCTCAGTCCCCAGCACAAGACCTGCCTATGCAGACCAATGCATAGTTGAACTTTGTGCAGCCGTGCTAAAACCAACCACTCCAATACAACCAGGAGAACTACTGTCCTAACATGGTGAAGAAAAAATCCAAAAAAAAGTCAAAAGAGAACCCTGGACAGGGGGCAACAATAAGAAATTCCCACTGCAATCCCAGGCTGGAGGCCACTCCAACCATAATTAGAACCAAGAGCCGAGTAATGCCTAACGACAGAGAAAAAGTCCACCTCTTCAAACAAACCATTCTTGTTCAATATGTAGTGAGTACATCCACTATACTCAACACTATCTCGATCTCCCTAAGCTGAAGAAGCTATAGAGTAACCGAGGACAAGAAGGATCTTTCCAGCTATGAGCTATGATGCAAAAATATTTTCCCCATCAAGGGATGGTAAGCACTCAGCAGCAAAATACAGACAACTCTGGGAAAAGCAGCCATGAAATCTACATGACTGGTGAAGAGATGTTTTTCCAAACACGGAATCACAATTACAACACCCCACCAGACGCTAATATTTCAGTGGCAAGTACCAGTGCACTGACTGCACCTTTGACCATTTCAAATATGCCTATATAAACATTTCCAAAAGTGGATAAGGGACCCAATAGGCGAGCATGAAGCTACTTGAAAGTGGCCCATATTTATAGTATCGTGGATGTTTTAGCACAATCTCTAGCTGCTATGTCAGCTTGGAAGTATTGCAGTCATGCCAAAAACAACAAAAATCCCTAATTTTCGCGTTAGGTGCTATCAACCGTGCCAACACATGCCTAATGGCTTTTGACTTATACAAAGCCACCCCTAGGCCTCCTTCCATGGTCGCCTTCCAGATACCAGTGTCGGTCCAGAATATCACTATTCACCGATGTGTCATAGATGAGAGTACATCCACATGCATCATGTCTAAAAATGCTTGGCAGAAGTTAGGTTCTCTCGAACTAAAACACTCAGTCATTATTTTTAGAGTATACAACGGTCTTCCATCAACCCCCATCGACCTCTACCAAAACGCCCCAGTCTACTTAGTCAGAAAGACGGTGCACATAAACATTGAAGTCTTAGATTCTCACCTAGACTACAATATACTCCTTGGATGGAGTTATATGTATGCCATGTTTGCCATAGCCTCCTTCGTCTTTTGCATCATGATGTTCCACCACGAGGACCATATCATTATTGTAAACCAAATAACACACAACGAGAAGTGACCCCTAACAAAAAATGATGTAATTCTACCCTATGTAGATACATCCTCAGATGCTCACTCATAGTATCAAGAATATGGCCCTGACCAATTCAAACCGTCGTCTGTTCTAGGGTCATTCCTAGGAGATCCTCCCATAATCCCTGAATCATCACCTGATGACATAGGGGCTTTGGTGTGCATTATTTCCATGTCATGCACCAAATTTAGTCAGGACACGGACACAAGAAATAATGGCACCGAGTCTTCAACCACGATAACCTCTCTAGCCTACGCCACCTCCCAAACCCCTTCCCTCTACACCCTAGTTGGTTTCGTCTCCTAGTAGGTTTTGGCAACATTGGTATTACCAAACATATCTTTGGAAATCCCAGTTTGGTACCTCATTACCCTTGCAAGAACAGGAGCCGCCCAAGTTATTGCCACAATATTGAAGCCCCTCAGTCCCAAGGAGGCCCCACTCATCCCCAAAATGGCTGAAATCACCCGTGCAAGGGAAATTCCCATTGCAAAACTGGTGATCACGACTAAGAAAATCGAGAAAAGAGGAAAGAATATGGTGAACCTCACCATACAATGAGAATCACCAGTCTACGCCATATGCGATGTAATAGGTCACCCTACCCATATCTTTTTGGAACTGGATGAATTAAAACCACTCCTTGGCTCTAAGACAGACATCATGATGCCACATTCCCGTAAAAAAAAACCTACCACAAAAGGTAAAGGTAAACAATTGCGTACCAATATCACATGCGCTCTCTGCAACAACTATGGGAACTATGCCCACCATTACCGAGAGATCCCGCGATATAGGGATGCCTTACATGCCATCAAGCAATCCTATCAAGAGGATCCTCCCACCCAATCTGTCAGGGATGAACCTCGTATCATCTTATACCTATAGGAAGAATGACAATCACCTAAAAGGCTCCTTTCCAGACCCCCTCCCCAATCGAAAGGTGCGTACTTTGCGATGAACCTGATCATTTCATAATTGACTACCCATCTTTGGAAATGTTCCAACGATGGTACCCAGTCCATATAGTATACCGTGTCAACATGGACGTCCCATATTCATGTTAGATATTGGTGAAAACCACCCAGTATGTCTTTGTCACTACATACCAAGATTCCACACAGCTCTAGCCTGTATGCGATCAACCATAGTTCGCCTCTCTCGGGAAGATGGCATAGACTCAGAATCCATGAACATTTTGACAACCCAAGAGGATGTGATGGACATATCCATCCTGTTTTTGTCAACTAAGAGGCGATCAATCAGGGAGATTCCCCCCAAGCCACCATACACCAACAACGGACAGGGGAACTTGGTTTCCTGATCCTCTTGAGTTATCACGTTTGTTGATTACTACAGACAGTTTGATCGAGTCTTTGACCCAAGGTCACCTAGGAGGTAGTAATCTGTATTTGGGGAGTTACCAGGTGCGTCGTCTACTACATAAATTTTGGTAAGGGTCTTTGACCCAAGATCACCTAGGCAGTATTAGCACCCATGATACTCAGAGAGTTACTATATAGGTAGATTCTGTAGATGGCTTGATCAGCTCTTCAAACCTATATCTCCTAGGTAGAAGTAACACCTAAGTAGGTAGATTCTACAGACATCTTGATCGAGTCTTTGACCCATGATCACTTAGGCAACAGTAGTACCATGGACATCAATTCTGCAAATGGTTTAATCGGGTATTTTTCCCAGGATCACCTAGGCAGAAGTAGTACCATGCACATCGATTCTTGAGATGGTTTGATTCGGTATTTGGCCCAAGGACACTTAGGCAGAAGTAATCAAATACCCTGGATACTCATACGATTCTACTAAGAACATTTCACAACCTAGCTATCATGAAAGTCACCCCAACACTCATATACCAACCAGGGACAAGGGAACCGATATACCCCATTCCCCACACAGAATGGACCACTGGCATAATTTAATGCACCGATCAATCTAGTACAACCTTTCCTAGGCTCATTAGCAACCATATAACCAGCAGAATTATGAAAATCCTCCAATTACTGCAAAAATAATTCGAGGATCAAACAAAAAAGGAGATCCTGGATAGGGGGAAGTAACCAACAATGCCCCCCTAATCTCAGTCTAGGGGAAACCCCAACTGAAATCAAAACTAGGAGCCAAGTAACAAATCCTAAGGGAAAATTGGAGCTTAGAGTATCTGATCACGAAACCCAAAGCAACACAGTGATTAGGACCTTGTAACACCTAAAGGCGATGCCACACATTCGCACTCCCGAAAAAATATTTTTTCAGTGCTGGTAGGTATGCCCTCTCTCATCTTCTTTTTTTATAAAAGGTCATGAATTTCAATAATATTTGATAAAGAATATGCTTTCACTTGAGGTAGTTGTTTTTGCAGGAAAAGCTCGCAAACCATCCACAATGCCATCTACTGAAAGTTCTAGAGAAGGTACTATTATACCCCTAGCATGATAGAGTCCCACTAAACTTTGCATATCCTGACATCATTTCTCCATCAGAAATTAACCATAGGGTCCTCATATCTAACCGTGTTTATCATCACCTCACCCTGCACATGATAAACATCCTCATTGGTCGATAGAGCCTCCCCTCCATGGCGTTCGTCACCCATAGTAGACCATATCTCACAGTAAAAGTGATGCCATGGCCATACCACTTTGTTCTGGGAAGCACCTCATGCCCATCCATTCACCATGCATAAGGTCAAGTTTACAATACAAGCTAAAAATCCCTTCCTGGACGATCAGGTTGTACAAGCAGATCAAAAGCGCACTACCGCGCCTCACATTTGGCCCACCATACCTCCACCAGTATAATCCCATCCGCGATACTTTCTCATATGCTTCATCAACCCTGCACATGATACCAACCAATGGGACCCCCACCCTCAGTAAAGCACCCTGATCACAACATCAGTGAGCGAACACTTTCATGTTTTGGGGTACCCATATCTGTTCTTTGTACAAACCAACCCCCATTATTTTATTCTTTTGGTTAGTGTACAAAGACCCCGAATGGTGCACTACATCCTTCACCCTCCATCCATAATTTTCTCCCATGGCATCAGTACCTGAACACCCTTGGTCAGAGTATTACACCCCCATACACATGCCACCATGACATTCATAGCCAGTTTATACTCTACCTGGAAGTCCTATCGACTCCAGGGATTTCCCCATCAGAAATAACTATGAATGTCGCCAAACTACTCAGTATACTTCGACCTTGGGCCACTGAATCCCCATCATTATTGTTTAGTCACCCCTCACCAACATTCCTATGTTAAACCCATCACATCCAGGTCCCCGACCCCTCATGTTGGCGACCCCTCGGCCGGTTAAGGCTTCCCTTATTTCAACTTCAACACCTATTCTCCAAAAAGGAAGTGGTACCTTGGGTTACACCTCTCTATAAAAGGGGCATCCTCAGGTGGCACTATCAGAGACATAATTTCCCATACATTTCACTGATCCTCCTAACATTCAACTACAACAAAATATTTCATGTCAAACTGGTATCGTACCTTACAACCATTTCACTTTGATCAAATTCGTCGAATACACATGCTTCCATAAGCATCTCTTTTAGCAATGCTTACATGGGAAGGTCCTAGCTAGCACCTATGTGTATAATGTGTGGCTATATGCCATACCGATTTTACACATATGGGTACCACATTCCACCTATTGTCAAAGAAAAAACGTCCCTGAGGGCGTCAATAATCGTCATTAGCAACCACTAGATCATTACAACATCAGTGATATAGACAGAACATATATCTGTCAAAATAGATTTGTTTAACTAGCCATCGGGACTTAGAACCCATGTTCTAGGGGCCCTTTGGCAAGAGGGTAAAGTTTCACTCTTATTACTACCAGCGCTCAATAAGAGGGGCCTAGAGCCACCGTTCATATTATTGTTGTCGTTCGACTCTTTTCAGATGTCATGTTTATTTGTTTCAGTTTTTCATTTAGTTTTAGTTTATATATGCATGCTATTTCTCTATCTAGTATGCTTATCTTGTTCCACTAACTTGCTTGACTCCACTTCTTTTTCTACTTGTTATCAATAACTTAAGTAGGTAGACCACACCATTTAAGTTGGTGTGATTTCGTACATACGCGCACCAAACACACTCCAACACCAATAATGTGAAATGTCAGATCTTTCTTCATGTGCACACCCTTTAGGGGATTTTTTTACGTCTCTCCATCCTTATCTCCTTTATTTCTCTATTAATATCCTACATAGTTTGGAGAAGAAGCTTTGAAATCTCCTTTCCCTTCATTTCTCTTAATATTGGAGTCATGCCATTGTATATTTTGTAAACCTTCTCCTTTCTGTGAGAATCTTATTCTTCTTTTGATTACATAGATGTGATGTCTCACAGGCTGAGCCATGATTATGCTCTGATACCACTGTAATATCCCAAAATAGGAAAACCAGTAATATGAAACATGAACTTGAAAAATGCAGTGAATATCAATAGATAAAAACATGAGACAATCATAGAGACATTCCATTATGTTTATTAGCAGAAAACAAGTACAAATTCTTGAGGAAAAGGTCACTCAAGCTAGGAAAACAAGCCTCCCATTATCCAATATATCTAAATATGAAATGCTACTAATACATAAAATGTCGGAATGCTATGACTATGCAATCTATAAGAGAATAGTTGCAGCTGGAAAATAGAAATATATATATGCTGATACAATGCTCCAAGAGTTCGAGTAATAGAGATCTAGGCTCCCAAACAGATTTCCAAGACAATCCAAAAAGGTTTCCAATATATATACAAAGGTTTCCAATATATATAAATTTATCAATATAGATAATAAAATTAAAGAAATAACTAAATAATACAAATTTAAAACAATTTATAATAATTAATAATAATTCAAATAAAACTCTAAAAATCCCATTCTAATACATACAAACCTCACACCTATCAATGTCAATATAAATATTTAAATTAAACCAATTAACAAAGTAAAACAAATTTAAAACACTTTCTTATAAAAAGATGTTTATATTATGCATCACATAGCTGCCACTTCAAAGAGGAATGAACCTCCATAGAATATTTTCTTTAATATAAATATTGAGATTAAACCAATTAACAAAGAAATTGTTTATGAAAACATGCTTATATTATGCATCACTTAGTTGCCACTTCAAAGAAGAATAAACATCGATCGAATATTTCCTTTAGTGAGAAAGTTGAAGCAATCAACGAGTTAGCCGAGATCCAAAGTAAGGTTTGTGAAAAGCTTATTTACATGTTTATATTATGCATCACATAGCTGCTACTTCAAAGAAGAATAAACATCCATCGAATATTTTTTTTATTTGGAAAGTTGAACCAATCAACGAGTTAGCCAAGATCCAAAGCAAGGTTTACGAAAAGTCTATTTACTGCGACTTCAAAGAAGAATGAACATCCATGGAATATTTTCTTTATTTGGAAAGTTGAACCAATCATTTTCTTTATTTTGCACATTTTTTTAACTTTTCATATATAGTTTTATTAGTTGATTGGGCTAAATTAAATGATAGATATACTCCAAGTATTTTCGTATCAATATAGAGATTTGTATAAATTTGAAAGTCAGTTTATTTGAGTAATTAATCTTGTAGACATTAAACTCAAAAGTATAATAGAAATCTCATTAACTCAATCCAATCGAGAATCTACATAATAAGAAATTGTAGATAAAAAAAAAAAGTATGCAAGAAAGATCTCTCTGCAATCCGCTAAGTAGTCATAGGTTCTAGGGTCAATCCATCTATAAGAAGTCCACCTTTGCTTAACTTCAATCCCATCACTATAGGAGTAATTGCTGCCTTGCAATCCTGCATATTAAATCTTACCAAAACTTCATTTACATATTTAGCTTGAGAGATAAAAAAATTATTTTCATTTTTCTCTACTTTTATTCCTAAGAAGTATTTCAACAATCCCATATCAGTCATCTCAAATTCATCCTTCATCATGTGCACTCGATTTCTCCATGGTCGGAGTAGCCCCCTTTGGCAACTCCAACAAAATTGTCTCCTGACGACCGTAGAGTAGTCGAGCAGTAAAATTCCCTATGATCATCTCTCATCGAATGTCATGTATACACAAATAATAAAAATTGCGATATCGAGTATTTGTCAGCTAATAATTGTACGGAAGGAAATTTTGAATAAAGTCGTTGCACACGTTTATAAAAAGGATTTTTTTATCCAGGCAAAGGAATAGCTTGGATGGCAGTTTTTTGTCGGAATCTGGGTAATTAAAATTCAAGAAATTAGGTGCTTGGAGTGTTTGGAATCCATTTTTGATAGTGAACATGGATTCAGCACTATCAAAAACCCTTAGTGCATTCAAAATATTAAAGTTTAACAACTGTAAAGAAAATTCTGATAAAATCTTTGCCAAATTCTAAAACAAAACGTTGCCTGAAAAAACTACGGCTTATAAAAATAAAAGAAATTGGTAACGTGTCAATTGCTCGATTAGAAAAATAGAAATATTTTCATCATCGTAAAACCAAATGCGTAAGGATATGTTTCGTGCACCGCGATCAAAAACATCGATTACTGTCACATTCCGTTACGTTTTTCCTGATTGAGAGGTGGCAGTATTCCAAATCCAGAGAATCAAGTTGAACAATGTTTGGGGCCATTGGATTTGTCGAGGGACTAAGACGTAACTTAAATGGGGATTGGACTTTTTCGTGGGCATGCTACTTATTTTTGTCTTATGTTTATAATTTATAAGCGGTTGGTTGG
Organism: Pinus albicaulis; assembly: GCA_034641835.2. Classification (NCBI taxonomy): domain Eukaryota; kingdom Viridiplantae; phylum Streptophyta; class Pinopsida; order Pinales; family Pinaceae; genus Pinus; species Pinus albicaulis. Next base: position 42,024 of record JAXQQM020068688.1, on the reverse strand, counting down.
AATTACACGTTTGAGTTACATATCAGTCCTATCAAAAAATATCAAGATCTGATATTTAAACATTTGTTTCTGTTTATAATTTATAAGCGGTTGGTTGGAATTACACGTTTGAGTTACATGTCAGTCCTATAAAAAAATATCAAGATTTGATATTTAAACATTTGTTCTATAAGTACCAATTCATAATAAAAATAAAAAAAGTATTTAAAATATTAATTATTATTAATAATTGACAAAAATTGAAGAGAAAATTCTATTGACTCTAACTAAATATGAATTGACTATAGCATCTAGCAACAATGGAAATAAATGTGATGACACGCTCAAATTAATATCTCAACGTCTCCTTCTAATTTCAAGTGTTACAAGTAGAGGCACCTATAATGCCTAATTTCTCTCTTTGAAATTGAAATACATTTTTGCCCAATGGTTTTGTGAAAATATCTGCAAGTTGATCTTTGGAACCATAAAAAGCAAGTACTTGTCCCCATCATTGACAAGCTCACGGATGAAATGAAAACGTGTGTCAATGTCTTTCTTCTTTTGTGGAAAACATGATTTTTTGATAAATAAATTACTGAACTATTATCACAATAAATAGAAGTTGCAATAAATAGAAGTTGGTTCATTCTGAAGATCTGAAATATCTTTCAATACACTGCTTGATAAGCGATTGAATTGATTGATGAAGTCAAATTGATCATATAAACTGTCTACATAATCGTTGTTTGTATAACCTTAAAGTGAACAATTTTCAGAGTGTGTATAGAACAAACCATAGTCTATGCATTGTGCAATGTATATTAAGATCCCTTTTGCAGCCCTTCTATGAGAAATTTTAGGTGCCTGCATAAACCTGGAGACAAAACTTGCTCCACACACGATATTAGGTCTAGATGCAGCGATATACAACATACTACCAACTAGAATTTTATACAATGTGGGATTAATTGGTGGTTCTACATCTTCTTTGCTCATACTGGTGCCTTGAGCAATTGGTGTATCAATGGGTATGTAATTAGTCATTCTGAACGTTTGGATGATGTCAGTGGCATTTTTTGGTTGATCAACAAAAATTCCATTAGCAGTTTGTTGAATTTCAATGTCGAAGAAGTATTTCATGACCCCTAGACCAGTCATATCAAACTCTACTTTCATTGTTGCTTTGATGTCTACTAACATCATATTGCATGTATAAAGAGAATCACCTACATAAAGTCATGAAATAATAATGTTACCTTCATGAGTTTTGGTATACAAAGTTGGTTCATGGTTTCTTCTATAAAAACCACTTTTGATGATATAGGTGTCAATGTGACTATACCAAGCTCTTGGAGCTTCTTTCAAACCATACAAATATTTCTTCAATCTGTATACCTTATGCTCCTATCCCAGAACTTCAAAACCATGAGGCTCCTCTACATAAAATTCTTCCAGCAATATAAGATTTACGAAGGAATATTTTACATCAAGCTGATAGACTTTCCATTTGTGATGATCTGTTCTGGATAAAATGTTCCCAATAGTGTCTAACCTTGCTACTGGAGCAAAAGTTTCACCATAGTCAACACCAAACTGTTGTGAGAATCCTTTGGCAAGCAACCTTGATTTATGTTTCTCTCAATCTCTCTGTTTTCATTCAGCTTGGTATTATATACCCATTTTACACCAATTTTGGTTTTCTCACTTGGTAGATCATGTAATTCCAAAGTGTTGCTCTTTTCAATGGCAATAATTTCTTGGTTCATTGCATCAACCAAATGGTTTTCTTTAACTAATTCTTCAAAATGAACTGGTTGAGATGAAAGAAAGGAAAACATATTATGTTGATGAAACTCATGTTCATGTTCATATATTCCTCCGCTGCTTCTTGTTTTCTGATTGTCCTATGAAAATGTTGAATCACCGGTGGATTCACTACTTGAAGATAGATTTTTTTGAGAGTGGTATGGATCTTCTTGAACCTTCAATATTGGTAGTTGTCGTGGATAAAAAGGATGATTTAAAGCTTCATCAACACGATCACACCAATATTTATTTAAAAAAAAATTAACATCTCTACTTAAATCAAACTTCTTGGTAACTGGACTGTAAAGTCTATAGGCCACTGACTACTCATTATAGCCTACAAAAGTACATCTTTCACTCCTATCATCAAGATTCTTTCTTAGCTGATGAGGAACATGTGCAAAATCTATTGATCCAAATATTCGAAAATGAAATACATTTAATTTCTTACCATCCCATGTTCCTTGAGGTACTGCATATTGGAGACTGGATGTTGGAGATCTGTTGAGAACATATGCTGTTGTTGAAACTGCTTTAGCCCAACAGTCATTTGAAAAATTCTTGTCACGAAGCATACATCTGGCCATGTTTATGATTGACTAATTTTTCCTTTCTACTACTCCATTCTACTGTGGAGTATATCTTGTAGTGTTTTTCATTATGATTCCTTGCTGTTGACAAAAAGATTTGAAATAAGTAAAACTATATTCTCCTCCTTTATCTGACCTGAAGAATTTTAAATGATTTTCTCTATGATTTTCTACTTCTGCTTTGAATTCTTTAAAACTTGAGAATGTATCTGATTTATTTTTTGGGAAAACACACTCATATCTTCCTGCTATAATCATTAATGATGGTCATAAAATAAAGACTAACAACAATGGATTGTGTCTGCATTAGGCCACATATATCTCTATGAACTAGCTCTAAAGGCTCTTTTTCTCTAGATGAAGATGTGGGAAAGCTATCTCTTTTGTGCTTGGCTATAAAACAAATTTCACAATTACAAGATTTTTTATTCATAACAGAGAGACCAATCACTATTGAGTGTTTCTAAAGAAAAACATAGACTCTTGATTGGGATGTGGTCATACCTATATTTCCATAGCTAGGACTCATCTATTCTTTACAAATTGTGGGAAAAAGTATGGGAAATATTTTAACTTGTAAGAGTCAAAGGAAACATTATATTCTTGGTTTTTTCAAACTTTGCTATCAATCTTCTATTTTGAGGTTTTTCATTGATATGATATGTGTTCCCTTGGAATATTACACCATAACCATGTTCCATTGATTGACTACACTTATGAGGCTATGCTTCTAATGTGGAACATAATAAACATCACGTATGTATTTCCGCTGATTCTGTTTCGTAAGAACATGGACAATACATTTCTATTCAAATTTAATGTAGGAACAATCTGCAAGGGTAATTTATGAAGTTATGGAAGCACCAAGATAAGAAATAGTTTTTTTTTATGTGTCATATGCTTGTTGTAACCATTGTCCAACAACCTGTAACAACTCCACTTACCACAATTTTTTTTCCTATTTATAGTATAAATTCTTACTTGGTGTCCACTAATTTCTATCTTCGTCACTATTTGACAAATTCTGTTGTTATTCCTTCATGTATATTTCGTCATTCTTAGACTAATTCCCTTGATTATGTTTTTTGAAATTTATGAAGCCAAGGTTATAATTTTATAGAACCGCTTCTATTTAACTTGATTATATATTGTCACTATTCAGTTTATTATCATTTTCATAATATAATTTATGTCCCTCATAACCCCTTTAAAACCTTAGTTATGAATTCATATTGAAATAGTATTTCCAACTATTACTTTTAATCTACATTAATTGTCTTGTTTTATTTTACTGTCATTTATTTATTTATTAAAATAATTGGGTTAATAATTCTCAAGGTATTTTTAGTTTATTCAAAGGATTTATTCTCCTTATTCTAATAGACTCCACCCTTAATAATTTATGAATTGTTACCTTTTAGTAACTTTTATTATATTCTATGGGAATTAATTTGAATTCGTAATACCATTAATGGAATATGAATTCCACTTTCGTAAAATTGGATTTGTAATCCATGTACAATTAATTCGAACTCCAATTATTCATAATTATGAATACCACATAATTTATTATGGGCTCTGTTGGGGTTCCCATGTTTTGGCCAGATTGGCAAGACCAAAAGATGAGACAACATCAGAACCAATTTGGGATCCTAGGATCTAGCCCTCCTGGACCCGGAGAGGGATTTATCCATAAATCAAAGAATGATATATATCTTTGAAGCTCAAAATGAGATATTAGGTTAGGTATGAAGCACGAAGGGGGGTTTAAAATGATTTGGTTGGTTTTTGGGTTGAGTTGGAGATCATTGAATGAGAAGGTTATGGAATGAAAGGAGCAAAGTAGCAGGATGTTTCGGCAAAATAAGAGAGGTTAGGAATGTGCCATCCATTGGGCTATGGAGTCACGAAAGGAGATTACTTGAAAACAATTAGCCAAGGTTTTCAAAGGGCAAGTCATCTATATTAAGGGATCTTTTAGATAGATGGTGAGATGGAGCATTACGAGTGAAGGTGAAAGAAGGAAAGACACCAGATTTATGTCTGGAGATCAAGTCAGATATCATTTAAATCTAGACCTGCTTTGACATACTCTCAAAGGGAAACAGAGGTAAGATTTAGCATAGAGTAGGGTTTATAGATCAGAGAAGGACTTTTAGCCTTCAATGCTTTGAAACAAGCTCACGAGATCTTAGATAGGCCAATCTGTTAGAAAAGGACCCCAGTGGATAGGGCTCACACTAAATCCTCGGTATCCTAATTCTTCTAGCTTAACCCAACTAGAACATCTAAGCAACAAACTCCAAATTGATGCATCAACTAGCAGTGAATAACAGCTACTACACTAGTTAAATTATCTGAATTTGTTCTTAGATACAAATTAAGCAAAAAACATCAAAGAAAAGAAGATCAGTGGGCATTAGGGTACCAAACAGGGGTATATCCTAAGCGTGATTTACTGATTCTTATCAGAGAAATATGAACAACGTGAATAAAATGAAATAATGACAGGAAACATCACCCGTAATATAGACCAGGATCCTGTGAAATGCTTGTTCAATTGATATGCAAAACCAGTCACATACACTGAGCTCAATGGTTGATACAGTCCAAAATTTCTCCTCCCAGCCTACTACATTACAAACTACCCAACTACTCTCCCTCAACAACAGTTCTAACAGTCGAATGACTCCCTACAACTGCAACTACAACACAACCCTTTACAACATGTTCTTCGGGAATCTTATAGGAGAATGAATAATAGCAGGAGTGGATGTGAATTAAATGGATCCATTAAGACAGAGTGGAGGAAGTATCCATGCCCACTCTGCTTAATAGCTCTGCACTGTACTCTGTATTTTGGTTCACAGTCTCTGTCAGGTCGATTTTGACCTCAGATGTTTCTTTGAAATCCTTCTGGCTACATGGTACTCTGTAATTACCTTCTGAAATAAATAAAGTGACTGAAGGTCTTCGGGTCTCCCATACTTCCATTACTGTGACCCTGACAGTCTCGGAGAAGCTTCTGTCAGTGAAATGGATTTTAAGAACTCGAGGAGGCATGGAGACTTCTGTCAAAGATGTACTACCTGAGAAATGTATTGCTGACGCTGAAAAGCAGATATAGCTTGTTTCATGTGCTCTTTAATCTTCAAACTGCACCTTCTTCCTTTGAACACAGGATTAAGCGTTAATTATTCAATAATAGGCATTAACCCCTTTGATCTCTTCTGTTGAGATTCTCTTCCGCTGCTACTATGGTTTCCCTACACAATGAAATAAACTAATTATAAAATCCAAAGGGGTGGCGGAAGAAATGCTGTGAAGGCCTGTTGAATGGTGGCGCAATGGTGAAAACGTGAGAAAATATTTGTGAAATGGTGAAAGGGGTGAACTGATGAAAATTTGGTGCAGAGGGAGTCGAAGGAGTTGAACAGAGGAAAAAAGATTTTAGTGTAAAACACTAAAGTCTAAGGTTTCAGATGAATACACAGAAAATTCATGAAAATGAATGTAGGTGGAGCCTATAATGTGGGACCTAGCGTGGGTGGAGGGTGATTTAATGTCAGCCATCGAATCTCAGGAGGAGATCGACAGTGGGGATCGTTCAATGGGGTTAATAGGGAAATCTGATGAAGAAAAATGGTGAAATGCGCGATACAATGTAGACCGTTGATCTAGCTCAAACGAATGGTTGTGATCAAATCGAAGGATCAAAATTGAGGGAAATAGGGGGTGACACATTAGGAAATCTCCGATGCGCGACGAAGCGATTACGGCTGGACCGTTGGATCGGTGACAGATCAACGACTGCGATTGGATGGGGGTTGACCAATCGGGGAACATAGGGCGGAGTGAGGGTGAATCCTAGCTGTTGGTTCTTGTGGATTCAACAGCTAGGATTTCATCGGGAGATCACAATCGGGGAAAATGGAGGGTGGAATAATCAAAATTTTTGATTAGCGATGAAGGCAGTGTTGCGATGGAGCGACCACCATCTGATCTGAAGACAGATCGATGGTCAATCTGCAATCGGAGGGGCGAATGAATAAGTGCGATGGGTGCGCGCTGCGAACAAGCACTGACTGTCGGATCTTGCAAATATTGACGACCTAGATCAAAGCGGAGGCCAAACGACCACAACTCCATCGCATCGGAGAATTTCATGGTAACAAAGAAGCGCGGTCCCCGTGAAACCTCCGATTGCGATAGGCACCCAAGACTTAAGTGCTTGGTCTCGGCATTCGGGGCGTATCTGGGGAAGTGGTTAAGGGGCTGGCCGAAAGGGGCTAAGCCTGTTATAAAGTAAAAAGTGGGTTTTTTAGCCAAAAGGAGGGCTTTTAAGGCTAACAGAGGCTTTCGATAGAGGGGAAAAGGGATTTTTAAGCTAAACAAAGGGTATTTGTAAGGTTCAACGAGGTGTTAGGATGATTTAGAAGGTTAAATGGGAAATTTGTAGGAATTTGCAAAGGGGAAAAGGTGATGGAAAAAGAGGTTTAGTGGGGATGAGACAAGAGGGAAAAAGGCCTTTCGGGAATTTTCTTCACAAACAGAGAGGCTTTTAAACTGGGAACAATAGTGAGGGTTTATCAAAGGACAAAAGGCATAAGAAGGCTTGAAGGATGATGTGTTTTTAGGGTAAATGCATTCCTTGAAGACTCAAAAAACATTTTAGCCCCCTGTTTACTTGTCAAAAAATTCATAGGGGGCTAACAGTGGCTCCACATGGGGATGGGTTCTTCTTGAAGGAGTGAAGCATTTAGAAAATGATCTTTGGAGTAGGCCAGATGCCTGGTACTTGATCCATCCATTTTATTTCTTAGATCAGCTGCCACAAATATGAAGACATTATATCAGCAGTAATATTCTCTCACACAACTACCTGCCCATACTATAATCCTAACATTTTTTCTTCTGGGTGCATTTAGACTTGCAGAGCCTTTACATCATCAATTTTTTACAAACAGGAAAATAAAACTATTCTACTGCTACCTTTATTACTCCATGAGACTAGATTAAACTATTGGCCTCATAGTTTCTCTACCTAAACTATTATCTGCTAGGATTACATTGTCTAGTAGATTTCTTCTCTACATTCTAAGATAGAAATTAAAAAATAGTCAAGCCAGGATTAGACTGTCTGGCTTGCTGTGAACCATGGAATAAAGACAAAACTTATCATGGACTAAAAACTTTGTAGAAATTTAAAACCACTAACTAAATGCTCACAGATTGAGCTTTATTAAAATTTCCTACCTACCCTACTTCTACTTGGAAGTCTCTGATGCTCTAGGTGATACAATAATGCCAGTGCAGCCAGTCAAGTAGTAACAAAAAGGGATGGAAGCATTGACTGCTCATCAGAGACACCCATAGGGTACTCTGCATGTGGAAATTCAAAACTGAGGCCACCACTAGTGGTGACCACTTCTGATGTATCTGGCTCTTGCAAAGGATCAATGCTTAAGGAGCTGAGCCAATCAGGGCCTCCATGTACTCTGCCACAGGATCAATCAGAATATGATATAAACTTTCTTCTTTAAGGCCTTCCATGACTGGTAGGCTGTCTGCATCCCAGACAGTTTCAACCATTGCATCTACGGTGTGTCCTTTGTAATCACACTCTTCTTTTTCCTGGTTAGGAGTATTTGGTAGGTAAGTATCAACCAGACATACCTCTTCTTCCACTGGATCAAGACACATATGTCTGTGGGAAAGAATATCTCCCTCATCTTCATTGCAGCCTGAACTAGAGGGCTCATCATATTTGATAGTGTTGTCCTCTAGTAACCCTGATAGGTTTTGCTGGAGTGGTCCGAAATCTATGAAAATGTCAACATAGTCTTGAGCAGGGGTTTCTTTGATTACCACAACCCTTTCAGGAGAAAGTTCAGGATATTTATCTTGCTCAACATTTTCTTCATTTCTTTCTTCCTCATCCTCATAGCTAGAAAGCTGTTGACTTCCATCTTCATGGAAATTATTACTAATGATCTGATATATAACAGAGTGAATATTCAATGAATCTACTTCTGCTATCATGATCCCAACACTTTCTTCATCAGTATCATAGATGGCCTGCATCGGCTCATCGCTTTCTTGATGTTGATCGTCATGATCTTCCTCCCTTGAATCTACTGATGATGGCCCTGTGAGCTCTGTTTCCCTTTGGAAAATATTATCATCAGACAGATAATCATTAGTGAAATCATAATTATAAGCGATGTCACCCATCAAATCCATTGGATTCTCAGGAAGTCTTTCCTCAAAATAATCTGCAAGTTCACCTTATGATTTAAACTCTGGTTCATCACAGATGCTTTTCATGTGGCTTCTATCTTGCATTGATCTGGTTTGTCTTTCTTGAGGACAAGGAGCAGGTATTTTCCAATCATCATTTCTGGTTTCAGCCTCATATTCTTCCTCTTCTATGTTCAGCAGGGTGTTGGCAGTCTCTATCAATCTTTCCAGCTTGTTTTCTAAAGAGACCTACCTTGTTTTCTCTACTCGGTCTTTCTTTGCTGCTTTTAATTTCTCCTCCTTGCACTTTATGTTGTGTTCGACAGTAATTTCTATGCTCTGCATTTCTTCTAGGCTCGAAGGCTCTCTTTCTCTTATATGGAATTCCACCTCGGGGTTAAAATAACTTGGATAGTGCAATAGGGCCCATCCTAAAGGTGGTTTTATATCAGAAGGTATTGCATTGTATACCTTATTAAACCTGGCTGAAAAATTTTGTACTGTCTCTCCTAGTTGTCTTCTCAAATTCTGATATTCTTCTAGGATGAGGAAGACATTTACCGGGACTACCCATCTATCAAGGAAAACTTGAGCAAACTGCTGAAAATTGATGATGCTTGCAGCTGGGAGGTTTTTAAACCAAGTCTTTGCATTTCCTTGTAATGACAAGGTGAACATTCTAATACGCACATCATCTTCTTCTATTTCATACGAGTCAAGTAAATCCTCAAGGTTTTGAACATGTTGCTCAGCAGTGGTCTTTTTATTTTCTCCATTGAAAAGAGGTAGCTCATTTGTAAGTCCTGCAGGGAGGGGTGGGAAGATAAGAGGCAAAACCAGAGGATTATATCTTTCTATGACCTTTGTAGGTGTAGGTGGTGCAACAATAGGCTCATGACTGCTTGAAGTTTCATTAGGGGTCAGAGGTATAGCATGATGCTCTTGTTCCACTAGGTCTTTCACATGTATATGGGTCTGCTCATGGTATGAAAACTGAAGCTTGAGATCTTTCCCATACTCAATGTGGGTCTCATATTTGTACACTTGATTAGGCTTAAAGTAGGATAGAACATAGTGATAGATAAAAATAATGAATTCTTTAAACCAAATCCAACCCAAATGTTCTATCCTCCTATGAGGCCTAGCCATATTTCAGGTTCTTCCTCCAGTGGAGTGCTTGAGAGTTATGGAGTGTGGAGTCACCAGGTGGATGAATTTGAACATTTGAAACAGGCTGTTGTCCACCATCAGCCATTTATGCCAATCTAGGCTAAGTGGTCTTTATCCCCAGTGGAGTCGCCATTATGTTGGGGTTCCCATGTGTTGGCCAGATTGGCAAGACCAAAAGATGAGACAACATCAGAACCAATTTGGGATCCTAGGATCTAGCCCTCCTGGACTCGGAGAGGAATCTCTCCATAAAGCAAAGAATGATATATATATTTGAAGCTCAAATTGAGATAGTAGGCTAGGTATGAAGCACGAAGGGGGGTTTAAAATGATTTGGTTGGTTGTTGGGTTGATTCGGAGATCATTGGATGAGAAGGTTATGGAAGGACGGGAGCAAAGAAACAGGATGTTTCGGCAAAAGAAGAGAGGTTAGGAATGTGCCATCCATTGGGCTATGGAGTCAGGAAAGGAGATTACTTGCAAACAATTAGCCAAGGTTTTCAGAGGGCAAGTCATCTATACTAAGGGATCTTTTAGATAGATGGTGAGATGGAACATTAAGAGTGAAGGTGAAAGAAGGAAAGACATCAGATTTTTGTCTAGAGATCAGGTCAGATATCATTTAAATCCAAACCTACTTTGACATACTCTCAAAGGGAAACAGAGGTAAGATTTAACATAGAGTAGGGTCTATAGATCAGAGAAGGACTTTTAACCTTCAATGCTTTGACACCAGCTCACGAGATCTTAGACAGGCCAATCTGTTAGAAAAGGACCCCAGTGGACAGGGCTCACACTAAATCCCCAGTAGCCCAATTATTCCAGCTTAACCCAAATATAACATCTAAGCAACAAACTCAAAATTCATACATCAACTAGCAGTGAATAATAACTACTACACTTGTTAAATTATCTGAAGTTGTTCTCAGATACACATTAAGCAAAAAAAATCAAAGACAAGAAGAGTAGTGGGCATTAGGGTACCAAACAGGTGTATATACTAAGCCTGATTTACTAACTCTTATCAGAGAAATATGAACAACGTGAATAAAATAAAATAATGATAGGAAACATCACCCGTAATATAGACCAGGATCCTGTGAAATGCTTGTTCAATTGATATGAAAAACCAGTCACATACACTGAGCTCAATGGCTGATATAGTCCAAACTTTCTCCTCCCATCCTACTACATTACAAACTACCCAACAACTCTCCTTGAACAACTGTTCTAACAGTCGAATGAGTCCCTACAACTGCACCTACAACTTAACCCTTTACAACATGTTCTTCGGGAATCTTATAGGAGAATGAATAATAGCAGGAGTGGATGTGAATTAAATGGATCCATTAAGACAGAGTGGAGGAAGTATCCATGCCCACTCTGGTTAACAGCTCTGGGTTGTACACTGTAGTCTGGTTCAGAGTCTCTGTCAGGTCGATTTTGACCTCAGATGTTTCTTTGAAGTCCTTCTAGCTACATGGTACTCTGTAATTACCTTCTGAAATAAATAAAGTGACTGAAGGTCTTCGGTTCTCCCATACTTCCATTACTATGACCTTGACAGTCTCGGAGAAGCTTCTGTCAGTGAAATGGCTTTTAAGAAATCGAGGAGGCATGGAGACTTCTATTGGAGCTGTACTGCTTGAGAAATGTACTACTGATGCTGAAAAGAAGATATGGCTTGTTTCATGTGCTCTTTAATCTTTAAACTGCGCCTTCTTCCTTTGAATGCGGGATTAAGTGTTAATTATTCAATAATAGGCATTAACCCCTTTGATCTCTTCTGTTGATATTCTCTACTGCTGCTACTATGGTTTCCCTGCAAAATGAAATAAACTAATTATAAAATCCCAGGGGTGGTGGAAGAAATGTTGTGAAGGCCAGTGGAATGGTGGCGTAATAGTGAAAATGGGAGAAAATCTCTGTGCAATGGTGAAAGGGGTGAACTGATGAAAATTTGGTGTAGAGGGAGTCGAAGGAGTTGAACGGAGGAAAAAAGATTTTAGTGTAAAACACTAAAGTCTAAGGTTTTGGATGAATACACAGAAAATTCATGAAAATGAACGTAGGTGGAGCCTATAATGTGGGACCCAGCATGGGTGGAGGGCGATTTACTGTGAGTTGTCGGATCTCAGGAGGAGATCGATGGTTCGGATCGTTCGATGGGGTTAATAGGGAAATCCGATGAAGAAAAATGGTGAAATTCGCAATACAATGTAGACCATTGATCTAGCTCAGACAGACGGTTACGATCAAATCGGAGGATCGCAATCGGGGGAAACAGGGGGTGACACATTAGGAAATCTCCGATGTGTGACGGAGCGATTATGGCTGCACCATTGGATCAGTGACAAATCAACGACTGGGATTGGATGGGGGTTGACCAATCGCGGAACACAGGGCAGAGTGAGGGCCAATCCTGGCCATTGGTTCTTGTGGATTCAACAGCCAAGATTGCATCGAGAGATCGCAATCGGGGAAAACAGAGGGTGGCATAATCAAAATTTCCGATTAGCGATGAAGGCAGTGTTGCGATGGAGCGACCACCGTCTGATCTCAAGACAGATCGACGGTCAATCTACAATCGGAGGGGCGGATGAATATGTGCGATGGGTGCGCACTGCGAACAAGCGCTGACCATCAGATCTTGCAAAGATCGACGACCTAGATCAAAGCGGAGGCCAAATGACCACAACTCCATCGCATCAGAGAATTTCACGGTAACAAAGAAACACGCTCCCCTTGAAACCTCCGATTGCGATAAGCACCCAGGACTTAAGCGCTTGGTCTTGGCTTTCGAGGCATATGTGGGGAAGTGGTTAAGGGGCTAGCCAAAAGGGGCTAAGCCTGTTATAAGGTAAAAAGTGGGTTTTTTAGCCAAAAGGAGGGCTTTTAAGGCTAATAGAGGCTTTCGGTAGAGGGGAAAAGGGATTTTTAAGAAAAGCAAAGGGTATTTGTAAGGTTCAATGGGGTGTTAGGATGATTTAGAAGGTTAAATGGGGAATTTGGAGGAATTTGCAAACGGGAAAAGGTGATGGAAACAGAGGTTTAGTGGGGATGAGACAAGAGGGAAAAAGGCCTTTTGGGCATTTTCTTCATAAACAGAGAGGATTTTAAACTGGGAACAGTAGTGAGGGTTTATCAAAGGAAAAAAGGCACAAGAAGGCTTCAAGGATGATGTGTTTTTAGGAGAATTGCATTCCTTGAAGACTCAAAAAACATTTTGGCCCCCTGTTTTCTTGTCAAAAAATTCATAGGTGGCTGACAGGCTCCATATCTATTTTTACATAGTTCAACATTATTTTAATCATCACTATGGTTAATGGTTTCAATTACCAAATTATACTTTAGGATTATGTTCAGGATTTGGTGACTTCACACATATCACTTCACCAATTAATGGAATCTATGTTATATATTAATGTTGGAGGTTATCGTATACATGATTTTGGGTTTGGAACTTACGTTTCATATTTATTACTTGGATTTTCATTTAAAAAATTGAAATTTCTCTATTCCTATATGTTTACGTTACTTCGTTCACATGGCTTCTCAGCTTCTACCTTCTTATGCAATCCACATGGACGGTTTGGATCAATTCGTATTTTTTGAATTGATTTACGACTACCCAACCCTAACTTTGCTTTGTCATTTTTCACTTTATAATTTTTGTCTTTAGCTCTGCAACTCGCCTTGCTGCACGCAGTCTTAGTTTGAAAACTATGTTTCAGAGGATTACACAAATGAAATTTGTGCACGAAGGAAACTGTGCCATGGCCTCTTAATTCTTATTTTGTTCCTGGGACTTTGTCTCCCATAAGGTAAGCGTTTTTTCCACTTGATCTATTTTATTAATTCCCATTTCATTGATAGGTTTTGAACTGTCATTCCTTTACGTTTTTGTTATTTCATTATTATTTACACTCCCATGTCATTAACTTAATTGTGATTTCGTTGCAAGTTTAATGGATTCTGAATTGTGGTTTTCCACCATTGGTTGTAAACCTACTCCAGATAAGAAGGTTTCGGTTCTGAAATCATTCTAACCAACTTTGTATTTGCATTTTTGGTTTATGCATCCCCATCTATTATATTGTTTGGAAATTCTATAGAAGATATTTATTTGAATAATGTATTCGTTCTTCAAGAATGAATTTCCATTATATATAAACTTGAATCGTATCAATGATTTGAATAATTCCTTACCCTTACTCCTTTTTGCCATTTATATTCATTGTTAATGGGTGATATCCCATACTACTCTACGTTTTTTATTAATACTCATGGCATTCATTTCTCATAAAAGGAATAGATTGTGAGTTGCAGAGTATGAAATTTTACTGTGTATTAATTCTCGGTTTATCTCTTCACTATTGATCATTTGTATAAAAATGCGTATTTCTATCCTTGAATTCCTTTTGGAATTCTAAGGACGTATACGAGGTTTATTTGGTAACTCAGTTACGACAATATGTATAAATTTTTCTCTCATTTTCAGAGTATTTGATCTAAGGTTGATTTAAGTTCATAATACACCACTGTATATAATTATACTGAATTTTTATAATACTCCATACGAAGTCGACTCAGAAATTTATCATTTCACTCATTATGTTTATCCAATTTCATTTGTAAACTATCTTTGTTTAAACAGTTCTGGTTTTCTTCGCAACTATGTGTAAATAAAAATCCTCGGTTTTCCATACAAATCTAACCAAATGTTAATGAAGGTTAAATTATCTGGTTTCATACAAAGAGGTATTTTTATTTCTCTGTCTTTAATTATAGAAGTATATTTATAATTTTTAAGGTATAACTTATACATGTATTTTCTATTTATTTCAATCTCTATAATTGCCTTCATAATTATTGAGATCCATAAATAAATATATAAAAGATATTCAAGTTCTTCCTTCATGAAGTACTTATCATTTTATTAAGTACCCTCAATTTATAAAATGATTTGTTTTGCAAGACATTTTCTTTCTGTCCTGAGACCAGTTATGAAATTTCATTAAGTATTTACTCTGTCATAATACAAGCAAATTTCAATTTTGTTATTTCAATACAGTATTCATTTACAATATATTTATTTGTATAATTCTGTCTTTAAATTTTAATTTATTTTCCTGTTTGTCCCCAAGAATGATCTCAAAAAATTTCCTTGACTCATAAGGTAAATTGATACTAAATTTTCAGTTGTTCCTTTCTCATTTTAATGTAATTAATTTAATTATATTAATAATGAAATTCTAACCCGTTGCCTTATGGGTTTATTGTACATGTATTACACTTTTCACAATTTTATTCTTGTCAATGTCTGCATTCCTCTCACCATCCTTGACAATTTATTTCATTCCTTCTATGTACGGGTTGGTCGATAACCTGCTTGAATTCAGTCCATTGAACTCAAGGATAATTATTCCTGTATTATTTTTGTATTTAATAGACAAAATATTTGTCTTCATTCAATGTACTATGGATAGTATATAATGATACATTTTATCAATTTTTTCAACAAAATTTTGTTCCTATTATGATAATAATAATTTATCTATATAAGAATTTTGTATATATGTTTTTCTACTTATTTGTAATAATTCAATGGCTCTTATTTTTACCCATGAATTCTACTTACAGTTATTGTACTATCTTCTAGTACTTCAATATATATCTGATATTTAATCTCTTATTTATCCATGAGAATGAATAAATATAAGATATGTTTCTATTTGAATTACATTAGAGTTTTATTTGTATAATCATGTTTCTTTCTAGATTGACAATTATCTCTCTATGTACCTAGATCCCTGTTTCATCTTGCCTTGTAGAATAATATGTTAAATATTTATTTTAACATCTTTTCTACTTCATATGATGTATTTTCAAAATTGAACATATAATTTCTTACAACCTAACAACATTTAAATTCTCCTAATTGGGTTTAGACCTTGTGTTTGTTGGTTTACTAACTTAATTTTTCTAGGTAACTATACAAAAATAAACTATATTTACTATAGTTATGTTCTGTTAAATACATCAGACTCTATTATTTAAAACTAACATAATTCCATTATACTAATTAACTCAGAAAATATAAGTTCCCATTTATCTTTCTGCATAAACATCATTTCTCTAAATTATCATTCTAATCATAAAAACATAATCATAATCCAGAATTAAATTAATTGTGCATACCACTTCTGGTAAGACTATTTTCCACCCAACCTTGAGCTTTCTCTCCATAGCTCCCCCCCAAGCAGAGAAAAATTCCTTCAAGGTATAAAAAACCTCTTGTTTACCCAGGAATGGCTTATTTAAGCCCGCTTTCTCATCAACATGT
Source organism: Pinus albicaulis (assembly GCA_034641835.2). Taxonomy (NCBI): domain Eukaryota; kingdom Viridiplantae; phylum Streptophyta; class Pinopsida; order Pinales; family Pinaceae; genus Pinus; species Pinus albicaulis. The sequence goes on along the minus strand of JAXQQM020068688.1, from coordinate 25,890 downwards.
TTCCATAACTGCGTCAAGTTAATCAGGACGTTGTTTTCCTTTTTATTTAGGGTTTCCTTTTGTTTTTTCCACAAAACTACTTTAAAACTAGCTTTTTCCTCTTTCTAGTTTTATTCCACCTCTTCCAAGTAACTTTCCACTTTACTGAGGTATCTTTTTAAATTTTTATCTCCAATCTAATATTTAAATTTTTATTTATTTTCTCCAAGGATTTTTGGAGAATCTGAGAAAGTATTTGGAATATTATCCATTCTCATGGACTTGAATTCATCATCTCCAATTATACTCTAGTATTTGCAAAAAAGAATTCAATTTCCATTTTTATTCAATTTAAAATAATAAAATATGTCCACAATAATTGTTTTCCTTTGGGACCACTTGACCTTTAGGATTGTTCAACTGTCTAATAAAAGCAGTAAAAATATGGATATTACATATTCCCCCTCTAAAACAAAAAAATGTCCTCCAGGTTGCAAAATATGACTTTAGTTTTCAAACAGTGATGAATATTTTTCCTTCATACCTTCTTCTAGCTCCCAAGTAGCTTCTTCGAGTGAAAAGTGCTTCCACTACACTTTCACCCTGGCTACCATCCTATTCCAGAGCTCAATTTCTTCCCGTGCTAGGATATGAAGTGGCTCTGGAAGAAATTCCACTTCTTGTTCGACATGTATCACATTCCAATCAATTACACGATTAGGATCATGTATATAATTTTTTAATAATTAAACATGAAAAACATTGTGAACCTTAATGTGACTAGGTAAATCCGACATGTAAGCTAACGGTCCCATTATTTCTAGCACTTCACATGGCCTACAGTAGCGTGGTGCTAATTTAACACATCTACCTGTATGTAAATTAATCTCTTTGGGCTTAATCCTCAAGTAAACATGATCTCCCACTTTGAATTCTCTATGGATTCTCTTTTTATCTGCATAGCCCTTTTTCCTGTCTTTTGTTGTCTTAATGTTTTGCTGAATTTTCTTCACATTTCTTTCCATTTCTTGCAATGCATCTGGACCAAGTATTAACTTATCCTTTGGTTAAATCCAAATAAGAGGTGTGTGGCACTTTCTTCTATACAATGCTTCAAAATGACTCATTTTTATTGAGGCCTGATAACTATTATTATATGCAAATTTTGCGAAATGCATAAAGTTTTCCCACCTTGTAGGTTTGTCCATAACATACAATCTCAACATCTCTTTTAAAATCTGGTTTTTTTTTTTTTTAGTTTGTCCATCTATTTGGGGATGGTATGCGGTACTAAAGTTCAATTTGGTAACCATTTCCCCGAACAGAGTCTTCCAAAAACCTGAAGTAAACTTTGCATCTCTGTCTGATATAATCATTTTAGGAATACCATGTAACTTTATAATCTCTTTCATAAATACATTAGCTACTTGAATGTACCAAAAGTAGATTGCGCTGGTAATAATTGTGCATTTTTAGTCAAAGTGCATACAAATACCAATAAATAGAATCATGTTGGTGTTTTGTTCTCGGAAAAATACTTATAAAATCTATGAAACTATTTCCCACTTCCATTCTGGGATAGGTAAAGGATTCAACAATCTTGTTGGATGGTGATGCTCTACTTTTACCTATTGATATTCCAGACATCTAGCTAAATAATTAGCCACATCATTTTTCATACCTGGCCAACACATATTATTCCTCAAGGCTAAAATCAATTTCCGATACCTAGGATGTCCTGCATAGGGTTGTTTATGATACTCATATAAAATTTCACATTTTAATGAGTTCACATTGGGAATGTACAATCTATTTTTATAACAAATCAATCCTTTCTGTTTTTTAGTATATCCCAATATATCATTATTCTGCAATTTTCCTTGAAGTTTTTCATAGTTTGAATCTTGACTAATTACTTAGTATATCAATTCTTCAATGTCAAAATTTGCACTACTCCCAACAATATCCAAATTTTGATGGAATTCCTACTCAAATCATCTCCAATCCTATTTTCCTTTCCTTTAATATCTTTGATTTCTATGTCAAACTCACTAAGGGAAGAAAATAGACTAACTTGTCTAGCATTTAAATTAGGTTGTGTGAAAAGGCATTTCAAACATATGTCATATGTCATCAATACAAACTTCTTTCCTAACAGATAATGTCTCCACATCTTCAAAGCATGTATTACAACAGCTAAATCTAAGTCATACATAGTGTAATTTTGTTCATGTTTCTTTAATTTTCTTGACTCATATGCTATGACTCAGTTTTCTTGTAATAATACCCCGCCTAATCCTTCTGCACAAGCATATGTACATATTACAAATTCTTTGTTTGGATCAAAAATCTTAAAAATAGGAGCAGTTGTTAATTTATGTTTTAATTGTTAAAAACTATGTTGACATTGCTGTCCACTCAAACTTCACTCCTTTATTCTGCATAGAGGTAATAGGATATGGTAAGGTTGAAAATCCTTCTAAAAATCTCCTGTAGTATGTCGCAGTTCCAATGAATGATCTTATGGTTGGAACATCACTAGGAATAGGCCAATCCATGATAGCTTATATCTTTTCTGGGTTCACTGTCAATCCTTTTTCTGAAATTACATGAGCCAAATACTAAATTTTATCTTTATAAAATTCACATTTGCTAAGTTTGACATATAACTTATGTTATCTAAGTGTTTGTAAGACAATTCTGAGATGTTCTTTATGTTCTGCTTCATTCTTAGAATATATTAGAATTTCATCAATAAACACGAGAACAAATTTGTCTAGATACTTACTTAAGACATTGTTTATTAGACACAAGAATGTAGCAGGTGCATTAGTTAACCCAAAAGGTAGAACTAAAAACTCATATTTTCTGTATCTAGTTCTGAATGTAGTCTTATTAATGTCTTCATCATTAATTCTGACTTGATGATATACTGTCCTTAAATCAATCTTTGAAAATATAGTATCTTCTCTTACTTGATTAATTAAATAATCTATTCTGGGTAGAGGATATATATTTTTATAGTCAGTTTATTTCGTTGTTTGTAGTCTATACACATTCTGAATATGCCATCTTTATTTTTAACAAACAGTACAGGTGCTCCCCATGGAGACACACTTGGCCAGATATAACCTCGGTCCAGCAACTCTTGTAGCTGTAATTTTAATTCTAACAACTATGGGGTACTCATTATGTATGGTTCTATAAAGACAGGTGTAGCTCCAGGTATTAATTAAATTGAAAAATCAATTTCTCTTTTAGGGGGTAGTTGAGGAATTTCATTTGAAAAACACATCTTTGAATTTTCTAATTACTCGTAAATTTTCTACAGCTTCTTTTCCAGTTTGCGGTCCAAATTCCTCCACTTGTACAACATATAATTGACAACCTTTCCTTGTATTTTTTAACTGTAGAGCTAAATTCTGTGATATGGGTCTTGGTTTTCCTTTTACTATCATCGATTTCCCTCACCATCTATACAGTGAACTATTTTATCTAAAAAATTAACTATTTGTTTCTAATTTTCTAACTAGTCCATTCCCACTAAAACATCATAGGAACCTAAAGGTAAAATATTTAAATTTAGTTCAGTTTCATACCCATTTAAATTTGCAGCAATCTTGGGTAATTTATGGGTCAATTTTCTTTTTGTTCTTGTAGCTAACCGAACTAACCATGCTTGGTGAAATTTTTTTGATCTTAATTTGCACTTTTCCACCATCTGTGAACTTATATAACTTAAATTTGCTCCTGGATATATCAAAAAAGAAATAGGTTTTTCAACAATCATACCTTCGATTTCGACCATGGTTGATTGGTGTTCATCTTGTCAATATTCTAGGGCAATACTGATTCTTGGAATGTTTCTTACAACATCATTTACAGTAGTTTCCTCTCTCAACACTTGAATATTCAGATCTGTTCGATGAGGAAAATCTCGTAACTGATGAGGTTCTCCACAACCCCAAAACTTTAATGGTTCCTTCATTTTTATAGTTTCGTCCTTCTTGTTGTTTACATCCATCTGTTTAGATCTAGTTTGTGATTGTGCTAGTTGATTTTCTCCAGTTTTGTTAAACTTCTTCTTTTGATGATTTTTCCCAAAGTTTTTCAAGTATATTGGTTTTACTCTTTTCCCTCTAGAGTCACCTTTCCCTTTTTCTTTGTTTTGCCATATTTTCAGCTGATCATTTCTGCCCTTGAACTACTGATAATATAGTCTTGCTTTGCGCACAAATTCACCCATTGTCTTGGGATTATCAAATTCTATTCTCTCATTGTAGATAGTAGGTAGGAAATTTAAAAATCATTGTACCTTAGCCTTCTCTTCTCTAATATAAGGTACATAATGAAGTAGATTTGTGAATTTGGTAACAAAATCATCTATTGTGAGTTGTCCCAATCTTAGCTCATGAAAACATTTGGCCTTGTCATCATAGTACCTTTCATTCAGATATCTCAATTTAAATTTAGTTTGGAAATCTTCGCAAGTGACAGTTTTCTCATATAGTACATGTACCATTTTCGTTTCTTCCCACCACAAGGTTGCCTTACCTTGTAGTTGGTAAATAGCCAATCTGGATTTCAGGTTACTTCCATATTCATAAACTTGAAAGTATTTCACCATGTTTAGAACTCAAGCTTCTGCATCTTCCTATTTTTCACCATCATAAGTGGGAGGTTTAAGTTTTTGGAATTCTCCTCGCAATTCCTTTTTCTTTATGGACTGTTGTCCAGAAGCTTCACCTTCCTCAGATCCTTATGAGTTGGTTTCAGTTTCCTTTCTCTTTTTTCCAGAACCTTCACCTTCGTGACTAGACCTAGAGGTTAATTCTTTGATCAACCTTTCTTGCTCTTCACTAGCTTGCAACAATCATTCATTACTGGTTCTCAGCTGAATAATTTCTCGTTGCATTTCCCGTAACATAGCCACCAATGAAGCATTTTGATCTGGTGGATTTTATGCACCTTCCAAATCTACATACAACTCCTCCCCTTAATTTGTAGTTTCAGCTATACTTTTATGCACTATTTCATTGTACATATAAATGAAATTAGTGTAAATTTTTTCAATAAAAAAAACAATTTACTGCAGCATAATTTTTTTTTTCTTTTCTTTTCTGCTGTGAGGACACATATAGGCCCAGTATTTCAACATGGGCTCTGATACCATCTGTAACAACTCCACTTGCCACAAAAATTTTTTTTTCCTGTTTATAGTATAACTGCTTACTTGGTGTCCACTAATTTCTATCTTCATCATTATTTGATGAATTCTGTTCTTATTCCTTCGTTTGTATTTCATCATTCTTAGATGAATTCCCTTGATTAATCTTTTGAAATTTATGAAGCCAAGGTTATAATTTTATAGAACCACTTCTATTCAACTTGATTCTATATTGTCACTATTCATTTTATTATCATTTTCATAATCTAATTTATGTCCCTCATAACCATTTTATAACCTTAGTTATGAATTCATATTGAAATAGTATTTCCAACTATTACTTTTAATCTACATTAATTGTCTTGTTTTATTTTACCGTCATGTATTTATTTATTAAAATACTTGGGTTAATAATTTTGGATGTATGTTTAGTCTATTCAAAGGACTTCTTCTCCTTATTCTAATAGACTCTACCCTTAATAATTTATGAATTTTTACCTTTTACTAACCTTTATTATATTCGATAGGAATTAATTCGAATTCCTAATACCATTAATGGAATATGAATTCCACTTTTGTAAACTTGGATTTGTATTCCATGTGCAATTAATTAGAACTCCAATTATTCATAATTATGAATCCCACGTAATCGATTATGGGCTCCATATTTGTTTTACATAGTTTAACATTCTTTTAATAGACACTATGGTTAATGGTTTCAATTGTCAAATTATACTTTAGGATTACGTTTGGGATTTGGTGACTTCACACATATCACTTCACCAATTAATGACATCTCTGTCATATATTAATGTTGGAGGGAATCATATAAAGGGTTTTGGGTTTGGAACTTACGTTTCATATTTAGTACTTGGATTTGCATTTAAAACCTCAGGATTTCTCTATGCATGTACATTTATGTTACTACCTTCACATGGATTCTCGGCTTCTACCTTTCGATGCAATCCACGTGGACGGTTTGGATAAATTCGTATTTTCCAAATGGATTTAGGACTACCCAACCCTAAGTTTGCTTTGTCATTTTTCACTTTGTAATTTTTGTCTTCGACTCTGAAACGCGGCTTGCTCCACTCAGCTTGAGTTTGAAAACTATGATTCATAGGTTTACACAGATGAAATTTGTGCACGAAGGCAACTCTGCCATGGCCTCTTGCTTCTTATTTCATTCCTGGGACTCTGTCTCCCATAAGGTAAGTATATTTTCTGCTTGATTTAATTTATCAGTTCCCATTTCGTTGATGGGTTTTGAAGTGTAATTCCTTTACGTTTTTTTTGTACACTCCCATGTCATTAACGTAACTGAGGTTTCATTGTAGGTTTAATGGATTCTCAATTGCGTTTTTCTGCCATTGCTGGTCAACGTACGCTAGGTAAGAATATTTCAGTTCTGAAATCATTATAACCAACTTTTTATTTTCATATTTGGTTTATGCATCCCCATCTATTATATCATTTGGAAATTCTATAGCAGATATTTCTTTGAATAGTGTATTCATTCTTTGAGAATGAATTTCCATTATATCTGAACTTGAATCGTATCAACGATTTGAATCGTTCCTTACCTTTACTCCTTTTTGGCATTTCTGTTCGTTGTTAAACGGGTGCTATCCCATATTGTTCTACGTTTTTTATTAATAGTCCTGGCATTAATTTCTCATAAAAGGAATAGATTTTGAGTTGCAGAGTATGAAATTTTACTGTGTATTAATTCTCGGTTTATCTCTTCACTGTTGATAATTTATATAAAATTGTGTATTGCTATCCTTGAATTCCTTTTGGAATTATGAGGATGCATACGAGGTTTATTTGGTAACTCAGTTACAGCTATATGTATAATTTTTTCTCTTGTTTTCAGAGTATTTGATCTTAGGTCGATTTAAGTTCATAATACACCATTGTATTATAATTATATTGAATTTTAATAATATTCCATACGAAGTCGACTCAGAAATTTCTCATTTCACTGATTACGTTTCTCCAATTTCATTTGTAAACTATCTTTGTTTAAATGATTTTGTTTTTCTTTGCAACTATGCATAAATGGAAATCCTCAGTTTTCCATACAAGTCTAACCAAATGGTAATGAAGGTTAAATTATTTGGTTTCATACAGAGAGGTATTTTTATTTCTCTGTCTTTAATTATAGAAGTATATTTATAATTTTTAAGGTATAAATTATACATGTATCTTCCATTTATTTCAATCTCTATAATGCCTTCATAATTATTGAGATACATAATTAAATTTATAGAAGATATTCAAGTTCTTCCTTCAGGAAGTACTTATCGCTTTATTAAATACCCTCAATTTATAAAATGATTTGTTTTGCAGGCCATTTTCTTTCTGTCCTCAGACCAGTCATGAAATTTCCTTAAGTATTTACTGTGTATTCATTTAAAGTATATTTCTTTGTATAATTCTGTCTTTGAGTTTTAATTTATTTTCCTGTTTGTCCACAGGAATGATCTCAGAAAATTTCCTTGACTCATAAGGTAAGTTGATACTAAAATTTCAGTTGTTCCTTTCTCATTTTAATGTAGTTAATTTAGTTATCTTAATAATTAAATTCTAACCCTTTGCTGTATGGGTTTATTGTACATGTATTTCACCTTTCACAATTTACTTCTTTTCAATATGTGTATTACTTTCACCATCCTTCACAATTTCTTTCCTTCCTTCTATGTATGGGTTGGTCGATAACCTGCTAGAATTCAGTCCATTGAATTCAAGCATAATTATTCCTCCATTATTTTTGTGTTTAATAGACAAAATATTTGTCTTTAGTCAATGTACAATGAATAGTATATAATGATACATTTTATCAATTATTTGTACAAAATTTTGTTCCTATTATGATAATAAGAATTCATCTGTATAAGAATTTTGTATCTATGTTTTTCTACTTATTTGTAATAATTCAATGGCTATTATTTTTACCCATGGATTCTACTTACAATTAATGTATTATCTTCTAGTACTTCAATATATATCTGATATTTAATTTCTTATTTTTCCACAAGAATGAATAGATATAATCTATGTTTTTATTTGAATTACAATAGAGATAACACTAGTACATTTGGTAGAAATTCTGACACTTTGGTTCCGACACTTTTGACCAAATGTCAGAAATTTTCCCAAATTTTATCAAATTTTCAAATCCCACCCATAACTATCACTATATCGATGTTTGGAGACAAGTGTTGGTATTGTGACACTTAGAAGTTAGTGTCAGTCTTCAGATGTTTGTAGCAAAGCGTCGGAATTGCGACAGTTTGGGCAAAAGTGTCAGAATTGCGACGACGTAGAGGTAAGTGTCACTATTGCGATGTTTGAGGAAAGTGTCGCTATTGCGATAGTTTGGGTAAAAGTGTCAGAATTGTGACAGTTCGGGCAAACGTGTCAGAATTGCGATGGTGTAGAGCTAAGTGTCGCGATTGCAGCGTTTGAGTAAAGTGTCGCTATTGCAACAATTCGGGTAAAAATGTCGCTCTTGTGACAGTTTGGGCTATGTGTCGTTCTTGCGACATTTGTATGAAAGTAGTGACTGTTAATGATTAAGTAAGTGTAAAAGTGGTGCAACATTCTAAGTGTTTGTGTATTGACAATTGGCATGGTGAAGTCGAATGTTGTGTGGACAGAAGATGCGTCCAAGCTAAAAATAAAGGTATGCATCCATAGTTTGTATAGGTTTTCTCTTGCAAGCTAAAAACAAAGGTATGCATCCATATTTTGTATAGGTTTTCTCTTGCATCTCTATAGATGAAAATTAAAGGGGAAGAAGATAACTTTGTTGCTACTCATTAGGGACAAGCACCAATGTATAATGATTTCAAATAAAAACCTTGCATCCTGCATATGAAACAATAGATTGTTCTAGATTATGGATAGTTCATTGACTCAATTTGCATGTTATCCTATTTTTATCGATTGGAAAAAGCTTGATTATGAGGTTGACAATGAGCAGGTTCATTATAGTTGAGCTTCATTGATAGTGGATTTTTTAAAACCTATAGTTTATATTTTAATGATTGCACATGAATTGTTAGTGGCACAATGCGGAAGCATTGATGATCCTTTTATGGATAATTTTGGATTACTATGCATTATTGGTTTTCAAAGTTTTGTGAAAGGTGTAATCTAGGGTTCTTTCCCAAGCCCAGTAATTAGATGCTTTGGGTTTCACAATAAGATTTAATGTGGTTGTTGGAGTTTTCGAGACAAGGTTCCACACTAAATAGTTGTTATAGGGAAGTGTTCGGGTCGGGTCGTTTTGTTCGAGGGCGCCTGTATCAGTTTTGCTAAGTTGTGACTGCCCGGGTCCCTTGTGCACGTTCGAGCAGCCCGTTTGTTTTTTTCTCCCTTGTGGCATCATTCAGTCAGGCATGTCGTTTCGCGCCGTGTGAGGTTGCCCGATCGGGCGCGTTCGGGTTGGGTCGGGCCATTTCGTTCGAGGGTGCCCGTATCAGTTTTGCTATGTTGTGACTGCCCGGGTGCCTTGTGTACGTTTGAGTGGCCAGATTTCCATTTTCTCCCTTGTGGCATCGTGTTCGGTCGTTTCGTTCGAGGGTGCCTGTATCAATTTTGCTAAGTTGTCACAGCCCGGGTGCCTTGTGCACATTCGGGTGGCCCGTTTGTCATTTTATCCCTTGTGGAATCATTTGTTCAGGAGCATCATGTTGCGTCGTGTGGGGTCGCCCAACTAGGCATGTTCGGGTTGGGTCGGGCCATTTCATTTCAGGGTGCTCGTATCAATTTTGCTAAGTTGTGGCCACCCGGGTACCTTGTGCATGTTCGGTTGGCCCGTTTTCTGTTTGCTCCCTTGTGGGATCGTTCGGTCAGGTGCACCGTGTCGCGCCGTACGAGGTCGCCCGACCAGGTGCTTTCAGGTCGGGTCATTTCGTTCTAGGGTGACGGTATCAATTTTGCTAAGTTGTGACCACTCGAGTGCCTCATGCATGTTCGAGTGACCCGTTTGTCGTTTTATCCCTTGTGGCATCGTTTGGTCGGGCGCACCGTGTCGCGCTGTGTGAGGTCGCTCGACCAGGCGCATTTGGGTCGGGCCATTTTGTTCGAGGGCGCCCGTATCAGTTTTGCTAAGGTGTGACCACCCAAGTGCCTTATGCACTGGGTGGCCCATTTGCTGTTTTCTCCCTTGTGGCATCGTTCGGTTGGGCACGCCGTGTGACGTCGCCCGACCGGGCGCATTTGGATCAGGTCGTTTCGTTCGAGGGTGCCCATATCAGTTTTGCTAAGTTGTGACCACTAGGGTGTCTTGTGAACCTTTGGGCGGCCCATTTTTCATTTTCTCCCCTGTCACATCATTTGCTTGGGTGCACCATGTCGCACCATGCGAGGTCGCCCAACCGGGCGTGTTCGGGTCAGGTTGTTTCGTTCAAGGGCGTCCATATCAGTTTTGCTCAGTTTTGACCATCCAAGTGCCTTGTTCACGTTCAGGTGGCTCATTTTTTGTTTTCTCCCTTGTTGTCATGTTGGGCCGTGTGAGGTCACCCAACTGGGCGCGTTCGAGTCGGGTCGTTTCGGTCTAGGGCGCCCGTATCAGTTTTGCTAAGTTATGACCACCTGGGTGCCTTGTGCATGTTCGGGTGGCCCATTTGCCATTTTCTCCCTTGTGGCATCATTCGGTCTGGCGCGCCATGTGAGGTCGCCCGACTTAGCGTGTTCGAGTTGAGCCGTTTCGTTCGAGGGCGCCCATATCAGTTTTGCTAAGTTGTGACCGCCCGGGTACCTTGTGCAAGTTCGGGTGGCCAGTTTTCCATTTTCTCCCTTGTGGCATCATTCGTTTGGGCGCGTCGTGTCGCGCCGTGTGAGGTCACCCGACCAGGCGCGTTCAGGTCAGGTCATTTCGTTCGAGGGCAGCCGTATCAGTTTTGCTAAGTTGTGACCTCCCGGGTGCCTTGTGCACATTCAGGTGGCCCATTTTCCATTTTCTCCCTTGTGGCATCATTCGGTCGGGTGCACCGTGTGAGGTCACCTGACTGGGCACGTTCGGGTCAGGCTGTTTTGTTCGAGGGCGCCCATATCAGTTTTTCTAAGTTGTGACTGCCCAGGTGCCTTATGCATGTTCATGTGACCTGTTTGCCATTTTCTCCCTTGCGGCATCGTTCATCTGGGCATGCCGTGTGAGGTCGCCCGACCGAGCATGTTCAGGTTGGGCATGACGTGTGAGGTCACCCGATCGAGCGCGTTCGGGTCAGGTCGATCCATTTCGTTCGAGGGTGCCCATATCAGTTTTGCTAAGTTGTCACCGCCTGAGTGCTGTGTGCACTTTTAGGCAGCCCATTTTTCATTTAATCCCTTGTGGCATCGTTTAGTCGGGCGCGCCGTGTCATGCCGTACAAGGTCGCCCGACCGGGCGCGTTCGGTTTGGGCCGATTTGTTCGAGGGCGCCCGTATCAGTTTTGCTAACTTGTGACTGCCCGAGTGCCTTATGCATGTTTGGGTGGCCCATTTTCTATTTTCTCCCTTGTGGCATAATCATTCGGTCAGGCACGTCGTGTCGTGCCATGTGAGGTTGCCCGACTAGGCACGTTCGGGTCAGGTTGTTTCGTTATAGGGCGCTCGTATCAGTTTTGTTAAGTTGTGACCACCTAGGTGCCTTGTGCACGTTCGGGTGGCCCGTTTTCCATTTTCTCCCTTGTGGAATCGTTCGGTTGGGTGCATCGTGTGAGGTCGCCCAACTGGGTGTGTTCGGGTCGGGTCGTTTTGTTCGAGGGTGCCCGTATCAATTTTGCTAAGTTGTGACTACTTGGGTGCCTTGTGCACATTCAAGTGACCCATTTTCTATTTTCTCCCTTGTGGCATCGTTCAGTCATGCGTGCCGTGTCGCGTTGTGTGAGGTCGCTTGACCGAGCTTGTTCGGGTCGGGTCGTTTTGTTCAAGGGCACCCGTATTAGTTTTGCTAAGTTGTGACTGCCTGGGTGTCTTGTGCACCTTCAGGTAGCTTGTTTGCTGTTTGATCCCCTGTAACATCGTTTGGTCGAGCGCGACTTGTCGCGCCGTGCGAGGTCGCCCGACTGAGTGCGTTCGGGTCAGGCCGTTTCGTTCGAGGGCACCCGTATCAGTTTTGCTAAGTTGTGACCACCCGGGTGCCTTGTGCACGTTCGAGTGGCCCGTTTTCCATTTTCTCCCTTGTGGCATCATTCATTCAGGCACGGTGTGTCGCCTTATGTGAGGTCGCCCGACCGGGCGTGTTCGGGTTGGGCGCACTATGTGAGGTTGTTCAACTGAGTGCGTTCGAGTCGGGTCAGGCCATTTCGTTCGAGGGCGTCCATATAAGTTTTGTTAAGTTTTGACTGCCCGAGTGCTGTGTGCATGTTCAGGTGGCCCGTTTTCCATTTTCTCCCTTGTGGAATTGTTTGGTCGAGCACACCGTGTCGCGCCGTGCGAGGTCGCCCGACCAGGTGCATTCGGTTTGGGCCATTTTGTTTGAGGGCGCCTGTATCAGTTTTGCTAAGTTGTGACCGCCCAGGTGCCTTATGCACGTTCGGGCAACTTGTTTGCTATTTTCCCCCATGTGGCATATTCGTTTGGTAAGGTGCGTTGTGTTGCACCGTGCGAGGTCGCCCGACCAGGCGTGTTCATGTCGGGTCGTTTCATTCGAGGGTGCCCGTATCAGTTTTGCTAAGTTGTGACCACCCAGGTGCCTTGTGCACGTTCGGGCGGCCTGTTTTCCGTTTTCTCCCTTGTGGCATCATAATTCAGTCACGCGCGCCATGTGACGTCACCCGACCGGGCGCGTTCGGGTTGGGCCATTTCGTTCGAGGGCGCCCGTATCAGTTTTGCTAAATTGTGACCGCCTAGGTGCCTTGTGCACGTTTGGATGGCCTGTTTTCCATTTTCTCCCTTGCGGCATCATTCATTTAGGAGCGCCATGTCATGCTGTGTGAGGTCGCCCGACCGGGCGTGTTCTGGTTGGGTCGGGCCATTTCATTCGAGGGCGCCCGTATCAGTTTTGCTAAGTTGTGATAGCCCGAGTGCTGTGTGCACGTTCGGGCGGACCATTTTCCATTTGCTCCTTGTGGCATTGTTCGGTCGGGCTCGCCGTGCGAGGTCGCCGGACCAGGCGCGTTTGGTTCAGGCCATTTTGTTTGAGGGCGCCCGTATTCCCGACCCCTAACCCATCTAACCCCCTAAAACCTAACCCCATTAGTCCCTAACTTCTAACCCCTAAAATCCTTAACTGCTAAATCCCCTAACCCCCTAAACCCCTAACCCATTTAACCTCCTAAAACCTAAATCTATAACCCCTTAACCCTTAACCCATTAAACCCTAATTCCCAACCCCTAACCAATTTAACCCCCTAAACCATAAACCTCTAAACCCCTAACCCATTTAACCCCTAAACCCTAAACCTCTAAACACTTAACCACTAACCCTTAAACCCTTAACCCCTAACCCCTTTAACCCTCTAAACCCCTAAACCCCTAACCCATTTAAACCCATAAACCCTAAACCTCTAAACCCTTAACCCCTAACCCCTTATACCATATTTCCCAACCGGCCTAACCCATTTAATCCCCTAAAACCCTAACCCATTTAACCCCCTACCCTAACCCTTAACCCTAAAAATCATTAACTACTAAATCCCCTAACCCCCTAAACCTCTAAACCCCTAAAACCCATTTAAACCCCTAAACCCTAAACCTCTAATCCATTATCCCCTTAACCCCTAACCCCTAGCTAAAATCCTTAACTGCTAAATCCCCCAAGCCCCTAAACCTCTAAATGTGCACCTAACCCATTTAACCCCTAAAACCTAAACCAGCTTTAACCCTTAACCTCTAACCCCTTAAACACCAATTCCCAACCCCCAACCCATATAACCTCCTAAACCCTAAACCTTTAACCCTTAACCCCTAACCCCTTAAACACTCATTCCCAACCCCCAACCCATTTAAACCCCTAAACCCCTAAAACCCTAACCCAATATTTAACCCCCTAAACCCATAAAACCCTAACCCATTTAACCCCCTAAACCCTAGCCCCATTAACTCATAATGACACCTAACCCCTAAAATCGTTAACTGCTAAATCCACTAACCCCCTAAAACTCTAAAAACCTAACCCATTTAACCCCCTAAACACTAGCCCCATTAACCCGTAACGACCCCTAACCCCTAAAATCCTTAACTGCTAAATCCACTAACCCCCTAAACCTCTAAAACCCTAACCCATTTAACCCCCTAAACCCCAAACATATAACCCCTAAACCCCATAACCCCTTGATTTGCTAGGGGTCGGTTACCTTGATATTAACGGTGGTGTATTCATACTCCTTCTAAATAACTAATAAAGAGTAAAGGAAATTTACCAATATTTTGTCAAGTTTTATCTTATCCATCTCTAGGCTAAGCTACTTTTCGGCTAATTCCACTGCTTTTGATCTTAGTTTTTCCAATTTCTTCCTTCTCCCATATGATACCTGAGCCTTTTCCTTTCTCTTCCCTTCTAATTCCATAATAGTTTCATAGTGATGCCAACCAAATTCTTTGGAAAGCCTTCCTAGTAGACAATACTTGTGACCTGGCTGAAGCCTCAAAACTTTCGGAGCATCTGGAATGACCATTCTCTTCTTCCGGTCATATGGTGGGGGAACCCCTTCAAAATCCCTTAGCCTAGAAAGTGCTGCAGCAGCACGCTTGGTTTTGTGTGGAATATTCATTCCTCTAATTTTCCAGTAGTCAAATCCTTCTATTAATTTATTGTCATTTGCCTATACCTAACCAATGAGAGCACAAGAACACCTATTTCTATAAAAGCACCTATAACTTCTCTTACTTTATTTTCATTTGCCCATAACTAGCCAATGAGAACACGAGAACATATATTTATATAAAAGCACCTATAATACTTTTGTGGGTTTCACTAATATCCCTTTAGTTAATGTGTGTACAGTAGCCTAGATCCTAAAGTGATTCCCATATAATGATAATCCACTAGGTGTATTTGTTCTTCAAAAGCTATGCATGGATAGATGTCCCATTTATGGCCAAGTTCCACCAAAATGGTTCTCCCTACCTACCTAGTAACTACATTACATTTATTTCATGACAAGACTACCCTACAACCCACCAAATTTCTATCATATCCTTGACGTCAACAACAATTTGTTGTTCAAGATATAGCTAATTTGGAACAAAATTAGCTCTAGAGATTAGGATATTTTTCCACTTCTAATGTTTATAAACCAATAGATATAAAATTTCTAAAGCATGTGCGAGCCCTTTAAGTATCACCTTTCCTATATTGACTTCATCTTAAAAATCATGGAAAATGTCCATAGATGAGTTATCCTTACTAAACCAAAAATTTCATTGAAAATAATCATTCATACCATAACATTACTACTTCCCTTTTAACCACATAAAACTTATTTTTAAGTTACCATAATTCATCTTTAATATCACATAATTAGATTAAATAATCAACCAAAATCCCTAGTTTATGAAATAAAAATTCAAAAATTTATATAATTAATAATTTAAATAAATGTCTTAGATCTAGCCTCATTAATAATTATTTATAATAAAAAATACCATTTATTTACCCAAACCCCTTATTAACCTCAAGAAAAGTCTCACACATTTTATTTAATGGAATTTTAGTGGCCTTAAAAAACACAGGTATTTCATTTCAAAATATCAAAAATTTTCAAATATCAAAAGTTTTAATTTCCCTCTTCAAAATGTCTAAAATTTTCAAATATCAAAAGTTTTAATTTCCCTTGTTCATTTCCTTCAGGTTGCATGGTTTTTCCAGGGAAGGAGGGAGGATGCGGACATACTGTGGTCGGTTTTGAGGAAGGATGCAGCCATACTATTGCATATCAGAGTGTCACAAAAATTTAGTACACTATAATGCCATAAAAGATTCAGATGCCGCCAAAGAAGTCATAGGTTCAGATCTATCATGAATGCTTCTTGTATTTTTCTATTGTAAACCATTCTCCCAATATTTTGAGATTATATGCTTCAACAAATTTATTGTCATATGATCTTTGATACTTCAGATCACATGTCACATATATATGGTACTCTTCCAAATTCTATTCTGCTTCATTTTCTACCTTCATTTTCCCATAAAATATTTATCCTTTTGTAAAGATTATTATCATAGACTTGACCTTCAACCTTAAGCAAGAGTGAGTTATAATAGATGGTTAATAGGTTTCAAACTTCATTGGATATTCTTTCATCTTCTTCCATAAATCACAAAGAATATTGTATCAAATATCATGTATAGTCACATGTAACTATTTGGTGTCATCATAAGTGCTTGTTTATGTAACTTGGTCGAGAGATTAGCTTCAAAGAGAAGTAGGATTTATTCTTTCAGTCTTGGTCCTAGATTCCTTTAGGATTCAACCTACAAAACTTTTGGAAAGATGCTTCAGACCATAGTCTCAAATTAGGATATAGACTTTTGGATTGCAGACATAGAGCATAGAGGATAGCTTACTTGTAAAAGGAAAGAGAATCTATCAAGAGTATTGATTTGGCTTCCAATAATGTCTTTCAATGATGGCTACTACAGAGAAGATGATCTTCAAGTCCATTTGTTACAATAGCTAGCATTCATACATTAAGAATTACTTACACAGGTAAAAATTACTTACTTAGCTAGAATTACTTACATAGGTAATAATGACATCTAGGAAGGGATATAACTGCAGGGAAGAAGCAAGAGGTTCCTTAGCTTCTCATATCCAAACCAACCATAAAGATGTTCATCCCAGGACTTAAGAATAAGGTCAATAAAGGAACCTTATTGGGCACAAAATTGACACAGAATCTCGAAAATATTCTCTAGCTCCCCAAATCAATCATGGTATTATGGATAAAATATAAACCTATCCTTTTCCCTTGCTTTGTCTTATAGTTCCTGGATCCTTCTTGAAGCTTATCCATGAGTCTTTTACCCTGTTCTTGACCTGCAACTTCTGAAAATTCAAAAAATTCTTTGGAATCCGGCTCCATGTCCCCTGTTTTGGCCTTCATTTCTTTGACATCCTTGCATATTCATAGATATTCATATATTACTACTTCCATTATTGATCAAATTCAAATATTTATTCACTGGAACAGTGAAACAAAACTATGCATTTCTTACCATATCTATGTAATTTTCCTGCAGGCATTGTTTTGATGGTAACTCTTTTCGGGTCGAAGTATGTACAAAGCTGAATGCACTTGAAATGGAAATAAAAAATGTATTTTTTCATGCCACAGTGTGTCATGGTTATGTGGTAACATTTTCTATGGAAGCTTTATGTACTATGCGAGAGTTGTGTTATTCTATTGATGCACCAGAAAATATGTATAATATTATTTTGATCAAAGTGGGTGCACCTAAGTGTTTCTATTTTCATGTGTATTGTGTTTATAGAAAACTGAATTTTGTTGCTCCATTTCATTTCACGCGTTTCCAAAAAAAATCAAACCAGTTCTTGAAAATGGTTGCATGATTTGTGTAAACCCCTCAGTTGAGATTTTGTTCTTATTTTTCATTCTAGGAAAATTAAAGAGTTTGCATTTATAAAGGGAGTATGTCCATAAGTACAGGTGTGAAGGTGCCAAATACAATTTTCATGTTGGGAAATGTCTCACGTAAAGAAACAATGATGATGGCTATACCCTTACCATTCAAATCACATGTATTTTTTGGAAAAATTGATGGAGATTGGGAATGCGGATCTTTCCATTGAGTTATCTGATATTCATTCATGTTAATTGTTCAAATTCCCATATTTGTTTGTTGATTGGATGTTCTATGTAATTAATCATTATGGTCTCTTCTATGTGGAAAGAAATCGATATAGAAGCCCATTCTTTATTACTGATGGAGTCAAATCCCCTCTCTAAATTTAGGAATATGTTGGTTCATATGTATTTAACAGGGTAGCCAAATCATGATTTCCCCAGGGATTTACTTTGCTCATGGATGCTAATCACATTCCAGACCTTCAGCGCATGTACTTTCTTTTTAAAAGGGTGAGTGCACTTGAGCTGCTTCGGTTGGATCTCAGTGCATAAATTAAAGCTACTGGGCAACCCATTGTATTGGATGAAATGAAAGACAAGGACATGGTGTCATCACTTCTAGACTTGAAAGCACGACTTGATACGATATGGGAAGAAAGTTTTCTGAAGAATGAGGCTTTTTCTAATACTATCAAGGATGCCTTTGAGCATCTGATAAATCTAAGGCAGGTTAGTTACTATATGTTTATGCTCATTTTCTTTCTGTTTATACAGATTTAATTATACAGGTTAGTTACTATATGTTTATGCTCATTTTCTTTCTGTTTCATTTTTTTCTATTTATACAAATTGTTCATTGAATTTGTGCTCTTGATTATCAAATTAAGTGAGACAAAAATTTTGAAAGGATTAATGACAAAATGGCTAAAGGTAAGTAATGAAAGAATAATTTTAGGTAGACAATTGCATTCATAATATTAGATATATTGTTTTTGCATTTATCTGAATTATGGCCTTTGTCTGCAGAACCAACCAGCAGAACTTATTGCCAAATTTCTTGATAGGAAGCTTCGATATGGTAACAAAGGTACTTCAGAGGAGGAGTTGGAGAATAGACTGGATAGATTTCTCATTTTGTTCAAGTTTATTCAAGTAAGGGACCAACTGATATTCATTTATAAAAGTCTAATATACTAATTAACCCCAACAAATGAGATGTACTAATAGCTTTACATTGCCTCATGTATGCACTATGGTAGAATTTAAAAGTGATATGAGACCCAAATGTACATCTTCAACCATTACAATTGGAGCTTAACAAATCTTTTGCATCAATTCGAACAGTATATGCACAAGATGGGGCACCAATAATAAGGTTTCCCCAAAAGCTTCAATTATCTATGCAAAACAAAGAGTTTTTGGAAGTTTCATTTTAGCTATCTTGTGTATGTGATGGATAGATAAAATTGTTATGAGCTGGCTATTGAACTACACTTGGATTGCTCCATAAATACAAGGGTTTCAGGTAACCATATGAAAGCCCTTCTATTCTTTTTTTTCTTTTCTTCCACTAAGTTTCCCAACAAAAAAAGTAGGTGAAACAACTTGGGTTACATCACATCTCATGCTATTTCCAAATGAGAGAGGATGATTTAAGAATTGGGAAGTCTCTGATTGCATAGATGTTTCTTGAACTGAATATCTTTGTGATATTAGTGGATGGTCTATTGATAAGGTGCAATAAGAGGAACGAACTGAATGACCAAAGACACCTTATTTTCTGTGAAATTCACAAACTTTTGAGCAACAGGTTATGGATTTTCTTTCATTTAACTTGGCTTTGAATGTTACCCGTTTGGCTGCCAATCTATTATTTGAAACTTAATTGTTTGATACAGAGGTTATTCTTATACCATCTCAAAAGTGGATAGGAATATTTCCTTTTGAAACTAGAGGTCCCACATACATATTGAAGTCTTTCCAAATACTAAGCCATATTTGTGTGCATCATTTACATGTAACCCACAACCATATTACAAAATGCAAACCCATTAATTATCATTCTAGAAAATATTGACTATCTCCTCCACAAAGGTGTCACATAACACAAATACAACATGAAATGGTGTTATGGCCATGATTCAACTTCCAAGTGATTCCTCCCTTCTTGGTTCAATGTTGGGGTGTGATTCTTACTCTTCCTAAAATAATTTAAAAATTTAAAACCCACAACAATTAAGATATGTCAATGAATAGATAAAAGCAATGCATCCACAGTGAATGGAATTTTGACATATATTACCAATATCCCCTATTTCATCTCAAATTTAACAAACACATCTTACCGCAACTCCTTGATGTTATATCACCTCATACCTCATAGCATAAAAGGTATAGTGACAAGCCATACAAGCTCATCAGGTAGATGGACTTGGTGTATTTATAGTTTTTGTGTGCTTCAACTCATTGTCACTTAAATTTTCTCGGAAAGAAACTGAAGCAATCAAAATTGATTTTGATGACAAACATGAAACTTTCTTTGAGATAACAAAGATTTCATATTCATATACATCACTAGCTTGGTAAATTTTCAGTTAAAAAAAAAATATTTAACCCGCCATCGGTATACCGACGCTTTATAAGCCTTGGTCTTGTGACGCCTTATAAGCGTCGGTCTTGCGACGTTCCATTTTTTAAAATAAAAAATTAATTGTTTGTTGGTATTGTGACACTTCTTCCTGGCGTCGGTCTTGCGATGCTTTTTCAAAGCATCGATATTGCGACACTTCAGCAAAGTGTCGGTCCTGCGGCACTTTTGTGAAGCGTCGGTATTGCGACACTTTAATAAGCGTTAGAAAAGTGACGTTCCAAATGTCGGACCACATATCGTCAGAATTGTGACAGTTTACAAACGTTGGAAGAGCGACAATTTACAAATGTCAGACCACATATCGTTGGAATTGCGACAGTTTACAAACGTCGGAAGAGAAACGGTTTGGAAAACGTCAGAAGAGCGACGATTTTTTGGAAATGTCAGAAAAAGTGTCGGTATTGCAACACTTTGGAAACGCATCAGAATTGCGACGTAATTACTAACCACGTTTTGTCTGGCCTTGAATTGTCGCTCGTGCGACGACTATGTGTCGGAATAGCGACGAAGTGGTCATCGAAAATTGGGCCAAATTTTCTAGCGTAATCAGGTTTTATTTGTACAATCATGTTTCTTTCTAGATTGATAATTATCTCTTTGTCTACCTAAATTTATGTTTCATCTTGGTTTGCAGAATAATTATGTTAAATATTTCTTTTAACATATTTTCTACTTCATATGATGTATTTTTTGAACTGAACATATAATATCTTACAACCTAACAACAGATTTAAACCCTCCTAATTGGGTTTAGACCTTCTCTTTGTTGGTTTACTAACTTAACTTGTCTATGCAACTATACAGAACTAAACTATATTTACTATAGTTATGTTCCGTTAAATACATCAGACTCTACTATTTAAAACTAACATAATTCCATTATACTAATTAACTCAGAAAATATAATTTCCCACTTATCTTTTTGCATAAACATCATTCCTCTAAATTATCATTCTAATCATAAAAACATAATCATAATCTAGAATTAAATTAATTGTGCATACCACTTCTGGTAAGACTACTTTCCACCCAACCTTGAGCTTTCTCTCTGCATCTCCCCCCTGAGCAAAGACCAATTCCTTCAAGGTGTAGACAACCTATTTTCTACCCAAGAATGGTTTATTTAAGCCTGCTTTCCCATTAGAATGTTGCCATAACTGCGTCTAGGTAATCAGGATGTTGTTTTCCTTTTTTCATAGGCTTTCCTTTTTTTTCCACAAAACTACTTTAAAACTAGCTTTTTTCTCTTTCTAGTTTTATTCCACCTCTTCCCAGTAACTTTCCACTTTACTAAGGTATATTTTTAGAATTTTTATCTCCAATATAATATTTAAATTTTTATTTATTTTCTCCAAGGTTTTTTGGAGAATATGCAAAAGTCTTTGGAATCTTATCCATCCTCATGGACTTGAATTCCCGATCTCTAATTGTACTCTAGTCTTTGCACAAAAGAATTAAATTTCCATTTTTATTCAATTTAAAATAATAAAATATGTCCACAATAATTGTTGTCCTTTGGGTCCACCTGACCTTTAGGATTGTTTAGCTTTCTAATAAAATAAGTAAAAATAGGGATATTACACAACTAAAGTTCCTCGTCATATGCATCTTCGTAAAGATGGGAAGAAAGAAACATTGCCTGAGAGAATTCTCCTTCATTGTTGGAGAGATGAAAAGTAGCCCTTTGTTGATCTAACTGTTTCTTTCTATATTCATGTTCATAATGCCCAAATATCTTGCAATAATCGAACATTCTAGATTTTCTCCATGTTCTTCTTCTTTGTGTTTGGTTTTGCGGAGGTCTCCATTGCTTTGTTGCATGGTGATGTTTTGATCTGACTCTACCTCAACCTGTGCCTCACTTGTTGCCACCTTTGTATCTTTTGCCTCTTCCAAAAGAGATTTGTGCTTTGAAATATTGTTCCAGGGAATCTTATGGTAATTTTAGTTTTGTTTCGTGTGCAAAACTCATCTTGTCAACTTTTCTACTCAGAAAGTTGGAAAATATTTTGATCCAAAAATAACTGTTACAATCATATCATATTTCTTGGGTAGATTTCAAAGAAATGTTTCAAAAATATTTTGATCTGTAATGGTTTTACTAATGAGTTTAATCTCATTGACTATTCCCATGACTCTAGTCATGAACTAGTCCACATTCTCCATGTCATACATCTTTAGTGTTTCAAACTAACCTCTCAATGTCTATAATTTAATAGTCTTCACTATATCATTATCTTGATACAAAGCTTTCAAAATATCCCAATCTTCTTTTGTTGTTGATGCACGGGTTATATTGTTGAATATAGTCATCGACTGAGTTTTGTATCCAAAATTTGTCTCTGTGCTCTTTCTTTATGAGTTCTACAACAACATTCCTCTTATTATTGTTCATGGCCACTAATTTTTGTTGGGTCGGCTCTACATAACCTTTTGTTACGGTATCCAAACATTCTCGTGCTTGCAATTTTTTTTTTCATTCTTAAGGACTAAAAATTGTAATTTTTTCAAAGCAGAATCGAGGTTTGTGCCGAAAAACTAGAAAAATACATTTCTCTTTTATTGAGAACACACCTTTTCAATCTAACAAAATATTTGAAAATAATTCTTGAATAAAAACCTTTAATTTAAAAAAAAACAAAACTTCACATAAGCCAACGTCTTTTTAAATGTCTCCCTCCTTTTAAACTCAATTTTTTTTCAAAACAATGAAATCATATTTTATTTTGAATTATTAAAAGACTTCGTTTTTAATACTCCTTTGTAAAGGAGTTTAAATCACCTCTTTAAAAATTCTTTTTGAACATTCTTCCTTTTAAATTGAAAGGAAAAAAAAAATTAAAAACCCAAACCCTTTTAAAAAGAGTCTTCTTCCATTAATTTTCTTGGGCATTTTTCATTTCATTAAAAAAAAAGGTTTTGGATGCCTAAATACCAACAACTCTTTAAATTAAAATAAAATTAAACTTTGAAAAACTCATGCAACCTTGTTCGATTTTGACGTGGACGTTGATTTTTGTCATTTAGTGAGATAGATAAAAAGAAAATGACTCATGATTTTTACACTTTTCCTTCCTCGTTTTCGCAGTTCTCAACACAAGTTCGTTCGAAACTTTGTGCGCTCCTTCAACTCATAGGGTGCACCAATTTCAAATTTTGGATAATTTCGAAACTTCTTGATGTTTTTGCGCAGTTTCTTCTTGGCTAAGATGCAAAAGTGACGTACTGGCATCTTTTGACAAATGTGCAATTGATACACTTCCTCTTCTTCACAGGTGCGAAATTCAAGCTAGTTTTTAACTTTCTCTCGGCCTGTCACAACCCTTGCTTCTTTGCAGCCTAAAAAAATTAAAGTGGAGTTTTATGTAACTTGGTGCTATGATATCATGACAAAAAATGAAGAGAAATGGTTGAGTAGAGATTTCTCTTCTTAATATTCAAAATAGTTAAATAGATTACATCAAAAACATCAACAATAAATAACTCTAATGAAATTTGATGAAATTGAATTAAATCTGAATTAAATATGACATAGAGCATACAATGGAAATAAATGTGATGACACCTAGCACACAATGAGATTCATATCTCAATAACAATGGTAAAATAAATTGATATATAAGCTAAGCATCTATATATATATATAATTGTAAGAATATTCAATCACACTTTATCATGGAGATTCATAATTAGAGGTTGTTATAATACCGTGAGCCAATATCATAGATTATCAATACTGCTGCTAAAAAAATATAACTCATTATATATACATATGTATGACAAATGTTCATATGAATATTTCTTTTCAGCAATAAATATATTTGAAATAAATAAAAAGACATAACTACTTTGAAAATAAATCTTAGTCTTTCAATTGTGTATACCACTAAAAATATTATAAAATATTTCATGGAAGTTAAATTTAGTCATTCTCTAAATAATCATTAACATTAAATTAAAATTTTGACAAGGCTATTTAAAAACATAAACATGATTATTTGTGTAAAACTCTAGAAACCTTTGCAAGAGTATATAATGTACGTATAAAATTAAAATTAGTATGAATTCCTTCTACCAAACATCCAAAGAATCTAAGTATCAACTTTTTTCATACAATTTCTTTTTTACTGTCGAAGTTCAAAAACAATTCACACATTTCTTTTTCTCCATAATTAAAATGGATCTATAATAATATATATATATATATATATATACATATTACATGCTTTACAATTTATTATATTAATTTTTTAAATATAATATACACAATATTGCTGATATGTATATAAAAAGAAAGTTATTATAAAAAATTGTAAATATTAAAATTTTACATGTTTTTTTTTTTTCTAAATTGTGCTAATTCTATTTATGTAAACATTATAGTACAAAACTGACTCAGTTCAGCTATGATAGCCTGAAACTGGGCTTGAAGGTCAAGCTTTATCCTGAAAATGAACTGCCCATATAGGGAAACCAGTTCTATAAAGACAGTCGCACCGCCCTTGTATAGGGAAACCGGTGGAATAGTTATAACATTTGTTATGAGAAAGAAACAAAAAGATAACACTATCGATTAAAAAAACCAGTGTGCTGCTCTGGATAACAAAAAACCAGTATCTCTATCAAAGTAAACTAGTTCAGAGACCATACTGCGCCATGTCATAGCAGAGTCAATTG
Source organism: Pinus albicaulis (assembly GCA_034641835.2). Lineage (NCBI taxonomy): Eukaryota > Viridiplantae > Streptophyta > Pinopsida > Pinales > Pinaceae > Pinus > Pinus albicaulis. Next base: position 892 of record JAXQQM020068688.1, on the reverse strand, counting down.
GATTTGACGGGAGAGGGCTGCTCCTCCTCAATTGGGCATCCGAAGTCATCCCCGGGGTCTTCAGCATTAGCATCCGCGTGTTGAGCTCCTGCGCCTTGAACAACATCCGCGTTCACCTGCATAGAGAAGAGGCCCAGGGAGGGCGTTGCACTGACGGGTGGTTCGCCCATATCGGCATGGGGCGTTGCAGCAGAGTTGGGGCGAGGGTCAAAGGAGGCAGGATGGGGATCAAGAGAAGCGGGAGGGGAATCATGCCAGGGAGGAGTGCGAAGAGTGGCATCTTCTCGCAGAATAATAGTGATAAAAGCCGTAATGGAGGGGCGATTAAAAGCAATGTCAAAATGTAGCTCCGCTCTCTGCGTGGTTTTTCAAATGAAGTGGCTACCAGAGGGCTGAGGGACAGGAGAGGCAGAGTGTCGAGTCGCTTCATGAGGAGGAGAGGCAGGTGGATGGCCATGGACAGAGCCAGAGGGACAGTCAGAGGTTAGCCGACTGGAAGAGGGTCGATCACCTACAGAGCCGCCGCGAGTGCCTCCTCGACGGCAAGTCATGCGCTGTCTGAGTCTTGGCATCTCCGCCTCGACCTCCTAAACCTGGAAAAGAGTCGGAGCAACGAACGAGCCAGAATGAAGCTAAGGAACGATAATCGCTGGACAGAAGGCGCTGTGAGATAAATGCGCACCAGGAAGAGTTTCAAGGCAGCTATAAAGCGAGCAACGATGGCTGGTATGAGTGCGAGCACTGGGCTCAGCACAGTGCACAGGGCAAGCATCACCAAGGGGAGCCAAACACCTGCGCGAGGAGTCGGAGAGCTCTGCGAAAATCGAATTTGCGTCCATAATGCAACTACCAGACATACCAGTGAGGTTGAAGCGCCGTCGCGGAGGAGTAT
>JAXQQM020067493.1:0-23099 GCA_034641835.2 Pinus albicaulis | reverse complement strand
GAAGTTATTGGCACCTTTTTCCTTGGGTATGAGAGCTAAAAATGTAGAGTTAGTAATGCCTCCTATTTTCTGAGTATTTTGGGATTTTTGTACCATTTTGAGTAGGTCTTTTTCAACAATCGTCCAGCAAGCTTGAAGGAATCTAGCAGAGAAACTGTCCGGCCCAGGGGCCTTATCCGGGTCCATATCGAAGAGAGCCTTTTTCACTTCATCTTTAGTGACTTTGGCCTCAAGAGATTCATCAATTCGCTGAGAAATTATAGAGGGTATGTTATCTAACAGATCTGGATAGTGGCTTGGATCCTTGTCTTCACTATATAAGTTTTGGAAATGAGCAAAAGCTGCTTTCTTTATGTGATCAAAATCCTTGTGGATATCACCCTCTTCTTTAATCTCTGAGATGGTGTTGAGACATTTCCTTGCCTGGGCTTGTTTGTGAAAATAAGCAGTGTTCCTATCCCCTGCTTTAAGCCAGAGGTTGCGGGATTTTAATCTCCAATACTCTTCTTCAACTAAGCAGGCTTTGTGATAGCGCTGTTGCAACTGGATTTCTTGATCTAGTAAATCCTTTGTGAGCATAGCGTTCTCCATGCCATTTTGATGAGAAACAAGAGCAACTTTAATGGTTTTCCTTTCTGTGGCCGGATTGGACAACGTTTTGGCCCATCTTTTTAGAGCTCCTTTCACCCTTCTGAGCTTTTCCTCCCAAATATAGAATGGTGATCCTTTAACTAGTTGGTTCCAACATTCCTTGACAGTTTGCATGAAATCAGGCTCCTTTACCCAAAGAGGGCTGAATCTAAATGGAATAGGGCCCAGATCAAGATGAGCTAAGAGTTCTAGCTTTATGGGCTTATGATCAGAGATGCTGCTAGCAAGAATATGCATTCTGGGCTCTAAAACTAGCAGCAAATAGGAACTTTGAATAATAAATCTATCTAGCCTGGCAGCAATGTGTCCAGGTCCCGCTCTTTTATTAGACCAAGAGTACTTACCTGAAGAGGGTTTGATGTCCAGCAAATCCCAGTCTTGCACTATGTCATCCACCCATTCTCTAGGCGGGTCTCTAACCACGCTGCCTCCCCTTTTTTCTGATGGGTGCAGGGTGAGGTTGAGGTTGCCAGCAATTATTATATTTTCCAGGTTTGTCAGATCTGCTTGGTGTCTTATAGAGTCCCAACAGTCTTTTTTTCCCCAACATTGACTGGAGAGTAAACATTGAATAGACAAAACGTTTCCTTAGTGTCCAAGTTCTGCATTTTCAGCATCAACCAATAGATATTCCTAGCCTCAAATAGGACTGTAAATTTATTGGCGTTCCAAAGAGTGCCTATCCCTCCCGAGGCACCCCGGGCAGAGATTGCTCTTGCTTCGCTTTTATTCCAAAGTTTCTTGCTTACTTGAAGGAAGACTATATTTTCCAGCTTTGTCTCCTGGACGAGAAGTAAGTCTGGGGTTTCTGTCCTGATTAGACTTCTGATGGCTTCTTCTTTAGCTTTGCTCCCCATACCTCTGCAATTCCAGGAGATGACCTTCATTATTTATGCTTCTGGTGGGCTCCCTTGGAGCCTTGGGGCGGATTTTTCAATATCTTAGACTTTGAGGCTAGCATTTTTTCCAAAGTAGGTTGACTGCCCTGAAGTTTCTCTTTGTAGGTCTCCTGCTCCCTTTTTTCCCTGTCGGTTTTCCGGCCTCTTGTTGATCTTCTTACCGAGGTATGGGGCTCTCCTATTTCTCCTTCCTCTTCTGATTCTTCCGTTTCCTGCTCTTCTTCCTCATCTTCTAAGATCCTGCCTTTTGGATCTTCAGCACTTGTTCCTTTGTGGGAGGCTGAGGGAGTACCTTTGCTTGTGGGTGTTTTTTGAGCCTCGGTCTCCTGAGTAGCTTCTGCCTCCTTTTGAACCTCGCCCTCTTATGTGCTCTCTGGTTGCGAACTCAGGGGATCGTACTTGTTTTCAGGAATGGATTTGATGGGGATCTGCTGAACAGTGGCCTGCTGGGGTCCTTTGCCATTAGGGTCTCCTTGCTTCTGATTCTTGGGATAGTGTTTGGATCGCTTGACTTGATTCCATCCATCCTCTTTCCCCTGCCCAGCCTCATTGTTGGTCGGGCAGCCTCTAGCGAAATGTCCATAAACATGACATTTCCGGCATTTGAAGGGCAGCTACTCATAGTCCAGTTTCTGCATGTGCGTCCAGCTTCCGACCTTTATTGTGATGGCCTCTGGTAGTCCCACCTCTAGATCTACTTCTACATAGATCCTGGCATAGTCATACTGGTCCTTGTTGTTCGCACGATCTATGAATTTCCCCAGGGCGTTTCCAATGTGTCTCAGAGAATCCCAGTTCCAGTGGAGATTTGGGCGACCCACCCAGGCTGGCACAGGCACATCTGCGGATCGTCCCGGGGTCCATTTGTTCAAATACGGATGCCAGGAAGATTATGATGAGGCCATTTTGGAAGATCATGTCTTTATCTTCTTTTTGATGTGATCATGAAAGAGGAAGTAACCTCTCCCGGAAGTAAGGAGGTGACGCTTTATTTGATCGAGTGCCCAATTTCTATTGCTTGACTTCCACATGGTTTTGGAATGACCATAGCCTAGTGAGCCAGCTTAGATGAGAGCCCGTTCAACGGTGACGGAGCAACTTGGATCGGGGTTTTCGGGGAGGGAGGAATCTACAGAATATCGTCAAATTTTAAATAGAGGACGACGATTATTTTCTTCTTTGGCATTCTGCCAGAAACACACAGTCCAGCTTGTTATATGCCCGAGATCGAGGCGGAGGAGGGGAAGAGACGACAGTGCCGGCCCCTCATGGTCACGGTCCAAATGTGTCCTCCGCTGAGGGAAAAAGCCTATATGTCCCAAGTATTTAATCTAGGATTGAAATAACTCACACTTTTTGAGTTTTCCATGAAGTTGATTCTCTGTTAAATGTTGTAGCATTGTTGCTAGATGCTCTTTGTGCTCCTCTTTTGTTTTTGAACAAACCAATATATCATCAACGAAAACTAATACAAAATTTTCTAGATAAGGACTGGGCGCATTATTCATTAGACACATGAAAGTAGCAAGGGCATTAGTAAGCCAAAACGTAACAACCACAAACTCATAATGCCCATACCTGTTCTACATGTTATTTTAGGAATGTCTTCATCCTTTATATGTACTTGATGATACCTAGATCTCAACTCAATCTTTGAAAAGGCGGTCGCTTCCCTTAGTTGGCAAATATATTATCTATCCATGATAAGGGATATATATTCTTTATGATGGCCTATTGAGTTTCCTGTAATCTATGCACATTCTTAGTGTTCCATATTTATTTCTCATGAACAAAATCGGTGCTCCCCAAGGCGGCACACTTAGAATGATATAACCTTTTTCCAAAATTTGTTTTAGTTGTAGCTTCAACTCTATCAATTATGGCGTACTCATTCGATAAGAAGCTTTAGATGTCAGTGTTTTCCCTAGCAACAATTCTATGGAGAAATTGACATCCTTATGTGGTGGTAGTCCAAGGATCTCTTCAGGAAACACATCATTGAATTGTTTAATGATTGGGTGCTCTTCCATTCTGCCCTTTTCATCCTGTGGTTTGTTGGTCACTTGCACTACAAATAGTTGACATCCCTTCCTATTGCACCACTTTAGTTGTAGCACAATGATTTTCCTGACAGTTACATGCTTTCTTTTTCATTGCAACGTTATTCTCTCCCCATTGTCATTAAAGAACTCGATCGTCTTGCTAAAGAAATCACCCTTTGTTATGTACCCAACTAGATAGTCCATGCCAATTAATGTTATTTGAACCCAAGGGTAACGTGTTTAAGCTAACTATCACAGGCAAGTCGTCCATCACCACTAGACACGACTTCACCACATGTTCAACCCTCCTATTAGTTTTGGTGGCTAGTTAAACCAACCATGAATTATTGTGTGATGTGATCTTCAACACACACTTATCTACAACTGACAAACTCACATAACTGAAATTTGAGCCAGGGTCACTTAGAATAGAAACAAAATGGTTATTGACTGTACCTTCCATTTTGATCACTAAGGCATGGTAATCAACCTATATGTTGCCCAATGCTACATAAATTTGTGGTATGCTCTGAGCCACATCATTTATTATCTTGAATTCTTGTACTTTATATAGTCTTGGATGATTCCGCTATAACTGAGGACAATTCCTTCGTAAGTAGTCTTCCCCACACTTCCAAAACTCTATGGGTTTCTCCTGGACCCATATGTTTCCTCTCTTACCAACTTAGAGAACTAGTCTTGATTAGCAAAAGGGGTTTCTATTGTGACTCATCCTTACAAAAGTGAAAAATATCACACTTCCACCTTGCGGGCGTATTGCAATCGCTCGCCCCTTTCCTTATAGTTTGAATTCCCATTTGTTCTCCAATAAACATTATATTTAGATTTTTGCTTGGATTGTTCATAGTTGTACTTTAACTAATTGGTAGCATCATCTGGAGTCTGAGGTTCATAAAAATTTATTATGTCCTTGAAGGCGTGTGGAAACCCATTAAGATACCTTTGGATATTTGGTTTCTTATCGTTGAGGTGGGGTACATACCTCAACAACTCTAAGATTCTGGTTGTATATTCATCAACCGACAATTTTCATAACTTTTTCCCATCAAATTCCTTGGATTTTTTGTCATAGTACCCCTCAGATAGGTACTTCTCTCGATAATATCTTTCAAATCCTCTCTAGGGAAATTCTTCCGCTTGAATGTTCTTGACATTCTTCAAATATTCCCACCAGATATCAACCTTTCCCCTTAGGCTGAAGGTGGCTATTCTCGTCTTCATATTTTTAGAGTAACTATGAACCCTAAAAAAGTTCTTCATTCCAAGCAGCCATGCCTCAAATTCCTCAGCCTTCTTCATCTCTTCTTCAAAAGTTGGAGGCTTTTCCTTCTTGAATTCCTTTGGCATTAAATATTTCCTTTCGTTCTCTACTGACTGTGCCTTTTAGTTGCAACACTAGGCAACTGCTCAAGACTTCATGTCCTCCTTTTTGGGGGCTCAAAGGAGTTCCACCCCTCACTGTGTCTTCATTTCTCGTCATGTGCCTCTTCTCATACATGTTGCCTTCAACACCATTGGTCATCAATTCTTGTCTTTTATGTCCTAATGAAATTTGCTTAAACTTGTAGCTAGCTTCTAGATTATATTGTTTTTGTATATGCAGATATGTCAGGATTTGTAGTATGACTACATTAAATTTTGTTTGCTTCTCTTGGGCCCTAACAATCTTCTCATTATCATCCTTGAAACTTATTAGCTTGGCCCTTATACTTATAAGAGCATCCATCCAATCAAGAGAACCTTCTTTTGCTCCTTTCTCCATAGACTCCTCTTCATGTCCATGTTGAGATTTATCAATGCTATATGACACCATTTTGCTGTTCATCCCTTGTTTCTTGGTATCTTCTTATGTGTTGTCACACACATACAACTATAAGCCAATAAAATATAAGCAAACATATTTAATACCACTTTGATTCTATTACAATAAGCCTGCTAGTGTATATCCATTTGAGACATCACACCTCAAGTTAAGATGCCTGTTAAAAAATAATGATCACATCAAGGTCTATAAGCATCCCCCAACTTAACCCAAAGTGAAAGTGTTCACTTGCTAATCCAATCCTCTTATATGGTTAGAGGGATGGGATTTTTTTTCTTCAGAACTTGAAATGGATGTAACCATTGCATCCGTCTTGTCAAGACAATTCCGAAGATATAAAACTTTACCTCAATTTGACCTTTGGATCAAGAGATGTGACCATTGCAGTTTTGGAAAATTATATAGCACCACATCATCGTCTCAACCACATGGCTATACACCTAGCTAATCTTCCAACACCACTTGGAATTTATTTATTGGTTGCCAACCCATTTACGGGTTTAGGTTCCACAACTTCGCACCTTGCATCGAAATGCATCACTTATGCATATATGCACCATTATATATATATATATATATATATAGACACACACACATACAAGCCACTTGACGGGTTGTTTTCTGCCAGCAATATTCCTGTCTCCCGGGCTTGTTACCCCAAATCCTCTCCATTTACACTTTCACGTATTACTCCATGGTTGACCCTCTAGGCTAACTTGTGAATGGGCCCACATCGCACCAATGGGAGAAGAGGCAGGACCACATGATCTTAATGGAAATTGGCATCTACCCATGGTATTCATCCACCCATGGTATTTATCCACGCATGGAATTTACCCATGGTATTGTGAGTGGAATCCACCCATGGTATTCGTTCACCCATGGTATTGTAAGTGGCATCCACCCATGGTATTCATCCCCATGAGTATTTATCCACCCATGGTATTGTAAATGACATCCACCCATGGTATTCATTCACTCATGGTATCTACCTACCCATGGAATTTGCAATAGTATTGCTAAAAAATTCATAAATATGTAGAGTCACATTTTGTAAAAGGGCCAGTTAGCCGATATGATGTAGCTTTTACAGTTAGTCTTTGTTTTAATCAAAAAAGTATTTATGGTTTTGATTACTGTGTGTTCTCCTTTTTTATTCTACCATTTCATTTTTTTTTAGATATTGGGGGCCTCCCCCCAAGATTTAGATCAGTGGTATCATATTCAAGTTACAACTCCATGGGAATGAGTGTTGAAGCATATTTCAGTTTCAAAGTTTTGCTACAATATTTAGAAAAATTCACGCAAGTGCTACAACCTCCATGAATCATTTTATAAGGTGAAAAATAACACATTTAAAACTATTTTATGTTAGCTTAAATGGTTTTTTTACAGAATTTGACTTCATTACCTGGTTTGAGAGATATGAGCAATTGGAGTTACACATCTATGGAACATTGTGTAGCCACGCATACCATAAGTTTCAGGAATCATTTTTTTCAGTCCAAAGATCATCAAATTTCAAGTGTCTTATGTCAATGGAAAATCTCTTCAATACCTCAAATGGGTCTTTGACAGAATTTGATTTAATCAGCTATAGCATAAGTTATCAAAAAATTTGTAGCAAGAGGTCTATAATGTGAAAGAAGCCTTTACAACATCTCATTAGATAGGAGAATCTACAAGTCAAGCCACCATCATGGTTATGGGTCACCCACAAAACCAAGGTTATGGGTGAACCACACAAAACCATTTTCATCGAAGTCCATTTGCTAGGCTGCACACAGTTAGTATCATAGTTGGTCACAAGTATTACACGACATCTCTATACTCATATCCTCGTTTGTCATAGTTATGGGTCATCCACAAACCCACGCTTCATCGAAGTCCATTTGCTACGCTACACACTATCAGTATCACAATTGGTCATAAGCATTACAGGGTATCTCTATCCTCATATCTTCGTTCATCATGGTTATGGGTTAACCACACAAAACCCTTATCTTCAATGTCTCTTCACAGTCAACAAAGGCTTGTTAGGAGGGAACTTCGTGCAATGGGGATCATTGCTTCATAAGGATGGAGGAATGATCTGAATGGAAAGTGGCATCTACCCATGTTATTCATCCACCCTTATCTACCCATGGTATTGCAAGTGGCATCCACCCATGGTATTCATTCACCCATGATATTTACCCATGGTATTGTAAGTGGCATCAACCCATGGTATTTATCCGCCCATGGAATCTACCCATGGTATTGTAAGTGACATCCACCCATGATATTTATTCACCCATGGTATTTACCTACCCATGGAATTTACCTATGGTATTGTAACTAAAAAAGACTATAAGTAACAAGTCACATTTTTTAAAAGGACATATTTTCCACCATAATGTAGCTTTTACAATTATTTTTTGTTTCAATAAAAAGTTTCTTTATGGTTTTGTTTACTGTGTGTTCTCATTTTTTCTTCTGCCATTTCATATTTTTTAGGTATTGGAGGTCTCAGATCCGGATCACCACATGTATACCACCATGTCCCAACCCTACATCACCACGTGCACTTTGATCATACCTCGCTTTTAAACTGTCAGTGGTTCACCTCTAGGCTTGTGTGTATGGTGGGACCACCTTGCGCTAATAACTAACTTGTCGACCTTACGTACACACCACAACATCCCTACCTACATCATCCTGCTCCTCCTTAACATGCACTATAGTTTCTTGTCCCGTGAAGTAGCCTTTGGGCTTATGTGTACAAGTGGGCCACTCCTTTGTGTGACCACACTTGTGATCGACCCATTGTTTCCCTATTTACCACGCAACTCTGACGACTCTATTCCATGTGTCACCTTGCTAAAGGCTGGTGTAATTTCACCCTGATTCCACTCCTGCCACGCCATCTCGTCGGTGAGTTGGCCTGAATTTACTCTCCTCGGATCCTCCTCCACACGTTTCTTATTTAAGTTATGGGATGGAAGACTTGGTGCATGTCATCCCGATTCATCCCACCAAATGGTTTAACGTGTACCTAACCAAATAGAACTTCATGGTGGTGACCTGCCACATATGCCCAACCCCTTTCATGCTGACCCTCCTCTTCAATGTGCCAAGGCTAACCTCTAGGTGACAGAGACCGAGATGGGAATTCTTCCTGTCACCTGCTGCATTTATTTCCATCTATGCGAGCCCACCTTGATCCATTTTTTTTACAGTCATGAGAAACCTTTGAATTTGGTATTGGACCCTTCCATTGGCCAATATGAGGATCCCAACTCACCCCAACCTTCTCCACTTCACAAAATCTACTAAGTTATCTCGATCTTCATCATCCCATACGTTCCCTCTATGCAATCTTTGTGAGCTTCCAATATTATAACCTTAGGGACATGTCATTCCTCCACTAACACAGTTGCAACAAGGTGTAACCAAAACACCTACTTTGTTACTTCCACGTCGAGGCTCTGTCAGGCAATTCAGATAAGGTCTAAACAATTCAAGGCTATAAAATTGAGCCTTACACCTGTATTTGTAGGAAATTGATTCGTTAACAGGCTTCATCCGTGGCTCAGTTAAGGTGGTTCTATTGGGGACATGTCAATGATAAATTTGCTTGTTCTTGAATCTAATGGTTTTTGTAAGGGATTATTCCCATTTTGCGTTGCAATCCCTTTACAATAGAATGTTATCATGTCCTGGCTATGGTGGTTCTATAAACACCTGGACTTGTGGCAGAGTTCAACCACTTCCATTAAAGTTTACTAAGGCACCCACTAGTACTCTCCCAAGCTTACAACAAGGTTTCCCTTCCCGGTTTCGCAATGCCTGTGATGAATAATGTTGATTAGGGACCTGCCCATTCAGTACAGAGCCTTATCAACTTCATCTCTCAAGGATCTGCAGTCACTTGGGTCTTCATTGTATTAAATGGATAAAAAATATCTCAACTTAGATATCAACGGGTCTCCTTCAAGGACCAAATAAGCACAATAATCACATAAGAGCAACCATCAAGCACATGGTCCCTATAGGGTCACAAGGATATCAAAACTCTTCATAAAAACATGAATTCCTTGTTTCAAGTCTAATTACAAGCATGAATCTTATGTATAGGCACATGAAAGATAATATCACAAGCCTAAAGATTTCCATTTTTTTAGGGACAGGGAATTCGAGGCGTGGTTCCACAGATAGTCATCAATTATCCCTTGCAACAGGCTTGGTGACTCTTGAAGAGCCTCCAATACTCACACCACACACCACGACGCTACCCAACATGTATTACAACCACATGGTGGTTATGTACACATAAATATATACATTCTCCTCCATAATGAGCAAGACCACAACTTATGAAGGGTTTCCAGGAAATTTGCTAATAGAATTTACTAGTATATAAATACCCATTGGTAAGGTACCATTCAAGTTGAGTACCATGGATGTAACCAACCTTTCGAGTTAGGGTTTACCACGTCACACCAGTTGTAGGGTAACAAAAAAAATATGGCTCCTAGCCTTGGGAGTTTCATATCAAAGATACACAACAAAGATGCAACTTTGCGTGAAGTGTAGGGACATAAAATCAAGCCACTCAGATTCAAGAATATGCGACTTACACAACACAAAGTACAAACCCATTGGTCCAAATCCTGGGTATGATGGAAGTATAAATACAATCATCAGGATGCGCACCATCGAAGGATCGAGGAAGTCCCTAAAATAAGGAGACTGGTCAATAAGAATAAAGGACGAGGAAACCCTCAACATTAACGCACTGCATCGTAAACCATGCCAGTGTAATTGTCATCAATGTATTCACCATATTGCAGTAAGAATAAGTTCTCATGCTAGATATTGTTGCAATATATTCAACATTCTTACAAGTTATCCCAATTCCTCTAAACATTGCACAACACGTTAGTCAATTGTGTAAACACTAGTAACACAATCATGTATTTTGCACAGTGGCACCATTTCAAACGAGAAATGCATCACACATTCATTATCATAAAAATACATAAGGAACACTTCTCTTGTAAATATCTGGGAAAATGAGTCTGGGACTATGACTCTCCACACAACTGTAGATAACTACGACTAGTTCTCACTTGCAACTATTCAACCCCGAGCCAGATTCCAAAGACTGAGGGGTCTTTTGCTCAAGTGATGAAACACAACCTTTAGTTGCTCCCAGGACTTCAGAGATATCCTAGCTCCACCCTCCAACTGAGTTGCAAGCAACAATGCAAAGGGAATCGAGAGACTCACTACCTCCACCCTTCAAAACTTCACTCCGTGGTTCCACCCAACTCGAGGAATCCAAAACCATAACAAAACCAAACCTACAACAAGGGATGCATCTCGAAATCCTCCAAGATTTTTTCTAGGAATAATTCCTCCACCCCAACCCTTTAGGATTTAGAATCACCATCTCCACCATCTGGCTACTAGGGACTCAAGAGGCAGTTTCTTCCCGACCTGGAAGTGATTTCCTCCCTGCCTTCTTACCAATTGAAATTATCTCCTCCCCTATTGTTGCCGCTCTCTTCATTCGAAAATATCATGCCTTTTTGTTTTCGTCAATGATGGTTATTTCCATGTTTTCTGATAGGTTGTGTATAACCTTCCTGGAATGTGGAGTCATGCCACGTCTCCACCATTTTATTATTTTATAGTTGTGACCCAACGATCCACTCTTCACTTACGTGTTGTGGCATAACTGCTCAATGACATTGTCCTCTCTTGCTTGCCTTTTTTTCCAAGGAAGCATGACCCTTGTCCTCTTGTCCAACCTCCTCTTAATGGCATGGTCCAACTCATTTAGAGTGCACACCTACCAGCCTACTTAACTCTCATAACAATTAAAATCTTAAGCAATTACCCTCCTCAGTGTTTGGAATTCGTATCCCATAACTCAACACATATTTTTTTTATAAAAGTATTTACATTTCATACACGAGTTTAAGCAATTGGGGATGTCACAAACACCGTCCATGATGTTTAATGACATATACAATAAAAACACACTTGAAAACAACCATACTGTCTCATGGAGGTTTATATACTCAACTATTTATAATATTTACAACTTTCCATGCATTTGCTTCAACGAGAAAACAAAAGGATATGATGAACATCAAATTATAATTCAACCATTTTCCAATGGTCCTCTTTGTAGTCTTGGGATGATTTGGATGTTTCCAGTCCAATTTGTATTGTTCTTTTCCTTGGATCGTTATCTGCCTGTAATGTCTAACACTGCAATCCTTGCGCTCCTTGTTCCCTTAGTGAACAATTATCGATTCATTGTTTTTGAACACGCTCCCCAATGTGATTCTAATTCCAACTAGTGATGCTAATGACCGAAATAAATTTATTCCTTGGCCTTCCCTTCTCTGCCTCCCAGTCCCTCGGGAAATTCGGTCACCCCCTTCCATGAAGTCACTCACCTTCCAAGTTCAAGCATCCCCTTCTTTGCTTCCCAGTCCCCCGAGAAATCCATTCCTTGGCAAGGTTTCCTCGCTTTTGGAAGGGTCCCAAAACCAAGGCATACCCATACCTTAGAACTATCATATCGATCACAACATGCTTATGGAAATAAATGGACAATATTGGGTACTGGTGTCCCACAATGGACATGTTCCTAAATTATTTTTACCAACATAATGTTGCATGCTCTTGTTCCTTTTACTATTGTTGATAACGCTCTTGCAACCAACTCCAACCACCCAGAACGAACAATTTCCATGCTTCCTACATCAAACCACATACTTTTCTATTAGATTCACCATAAAGGAATCATAATAATTTTAAACCATACCTCGTTGGTAACTTGTTAACAAAGTGACATTTGCAATTCTATTTTGGTTTCTGACACAACAAGTTAAATTAGTCCATAAATCAAATCATCTTGCACAAAATATCACATATGATTAGCTCAAAACCCAACCATCATAAATCAAAGTCTTAGATTATGTTCATAATTTTGAAATTCAACAGTGAATAAAATACTGATACTTATCTTTCATTGTTCTTTGATTTTTCCTTTATATACATTGAGCCAATTGTCCAATAATTATGTATCCAGTGGCATTTACTCTTTTCGTACACACTAGATTAGTTGCCAAACCCGACAACACTTGGTGGCTTCTCTTCTCTTCGACTTCACACACACATTGGATCGATTGCCAACCAGTCAAGCACCCAGTGCCTTCTTTTCTCTTCTGTACACAGAATTGGTTTCCCAAAGAAACAAGGGAATCTAGAGGTTTATCGCCATCCTCAATCATCAAGGAAATCCAAAGGCTACCTCCATCCCGTGATACATACATACATACATATATATTGTATGTATTTTGTTACACCAATTTTTGGTCATCTAACCTGTTACTATTAGATAGACTAAAGTACACCATGTAAGACCAATTTTACCATAGTAGAATTCCTTTCACTATGAAAATGACTTAATAACACATAATTTATTGAGTTGTTTCTAGTCTAAACATGAAACCCCATGAGGAATAATTGAATACATCCTTATTTGTTTGTTTTTCCTCAAAGGATAATTAATTAAACCACTGTTTAATTAATATTCCTGGTCATATTTAACCCAAAACAAGAAAATTAATTAGATAAATCATTATTTATCTTATTATTTTCTAGGAATAATTATTTAAAACATTATTTAATAATATTACAGGTTAAATTTGACTAAATCATTTATAAACTATTGAATAAATCATTATTAGTTTAATTATTACTTAGCCACATTCTTAAAATAATAAATAAATCATTTATTTATTTATTATTTCTAAATAAAGGGATTTTACCAAATTTAAATTTCTTTTCCCTCCAACAAAAATAATAAAATATTCCATAAAAGTGGGATCTAGATTTGGTTAATAATATTTTAATTATGCACCAATTTATAGACTAACTCAATATTTTGTTATAAATAGAAGGGTTTTCCATTCATTCACTACCTTTTGTTGCCTAGAGATCACTCTTGATCTACACTTTTGGCCTGACTTTGATCCTCCATCATTGTCATATTTTTCTACTTTTTGCTTGTGAGCTCTCTTTGAGTTCCATTTTTGTTTGGGTTTTCTACACCATCAAGAGAGAGAGATCTTAGATCTGAAGCGCTGAGGACATACAAGAACCCATCCCATTGAGGGGGACTGGTAACATCTTTCTATGTTCCCTTCCCATGTGTCATAATACAAAAAATTATTGTCTTGTTCATTGGATGCATGGAGCAACTCTTGCTTATTATTTGCTGTTTAATGTCTTTAATTGCATAGATTTGGATTTCCGTTGCATTTATTCTGATGACTAACTGCAGATCTAAGGAAATTAACAACGATATTTGATGTTAGGGTTGTTTGTTATGCACAACTAAAGTGAGCTTTTTTCATACGCTTGAGATTAGAATTCACACTAACAACTGGTGACTCCACAAGGGTTTATAATTAAGACCGTTGTCGTTTCTCAGATCCCTGCATGACCATCGGCTTCAACCCCTAGGGTAATAGGTTCAACCGCAGCAGAGACGACAATTTTTTTTTTTTGAAACCTGCTCTCGAAATAGCCTGAAAAATGTGACCTTAGCTCTCAGGTCACATTTTGTGGGCCAAAAACTGCAACCTTAGCTCTCAGGTAGCGGAAAACAGCCTGAAAACTGTGACCTCAGCGAAAAATAGGTTAGAAGTTGCGACATGTACTTTTTACTGGATTTTTTCTGTGATTTTTTTCTGGGGAAATCTAGGGCACTGCTCAGGATTGTCTGACCTCCCTCTTCACCCGTCCTGGACCTGTACTTGCTTAGTTTTACTTGTCGAAGTAAGAACCAAGCCCATTAGGGCTTCAGTACTCTTCCACCTTTTTAGGAGGAGTTTAGCTGAAGTAGGTCTTCTGAGATTTTAGTGTTTTCAACCATTTTTCAGATTTGAACCTGCACTTTCAGATTGGTTATTTATCCATCCAAAACAACTCTTTTCAGTTTTTCTTGGTCCTCCTTTAGGGTCCACCTCGTTTCCCTTTAGGTTGTAGCTTTTCGCCACCATTTTTGTAGCATTTTTGTCTATGTTTTTTTGTTGTTTTCTGTCCCTCTTTCCAACATATCTGACCTTTAGATCCCTGTCCCTCTCGACCCTAGATCCATTGGCCATTTTGTGTGTTTTGACTAGATTTCGCCCACCCCTATACTAGTTGTTGGGAAGCCCTCCTCCTTGGGTTTAAATTGATGCATCTTTAGCTGTTTATTTTACTATTGCATTCAGTTTCCTTTACTGTCATTTTCAGTTTTATTTCTAGTTATACAATTTTTTTTTCTCTTTTCTCTGCACACGTCTGGGATTAAATTAAAATTAACACACTTATCACATACAAGCACACCCTAAGCAAAGAGCGCCTGGTTTACATCGCCAGGCCAAGACTTAAAGATTGTAATCAAGCCGATTTTGCACCTCCTTTGCCCTTGTAGAGTACTTCTCTTCCTTATTGTGTTCCGTGTCTCTTTACCATCATTGTTCCCCCAAGGCATTTATCCTGGAGACTCTAAGGTCTTCATCTTCATTTTACGTTAGGAAGAATTTCCCCATCGCGTAGGGTTTGTGTTCGTCCTCCACTGAGTCCCCATTCTTAATATGCTTCTGGTTCATCGGGTTCCCCTTCTGGTTATATCCCCGGACATCCTCCACCTTTCACCTTCATCATGTCTGGTTTAGGACCTAACACTGGTGGTGGCCCCAACCCTAATGCTAGAAATGTCACTAGTGGTGCCGCAACAAGAACTATTTCGGTTACACCCTTGCCTCCTTATATGGGAGGCCTAAGCCTTCCCAATTTTAGCCAGTTGATTAATGACCCCATACACCATGATCCGAGTCAGCCTACTATGCCAACCAAGCTTACTTCAAACATCCCCAAGTTTGAAGGAAATGCTGGAGAGGATCCTACCAACCATGTTCGTTCTTTCCACATGCGTTTTTAGTCTAACTCCATCACTGCTGACTCTGTCCATCTTCGATTATTCTAGTGTACGCTTACTGGAGAAGATTCCAAGTGGAATGTCGACCAGGCCTCCTCCTCTCATAATACTTTAGGCCTTTCGAGAGCTTTGCCACTATTCTAGCTCCCTTTCACTATGACCATAGGTATGAACTCTTGACCTCTTCGAGTCAAAATTTTGCTACCTTCTCTCCGATCTGTATTCAAGAATGGTGCGGAGAAAGGGAAAGACCTATGTCGACCCTACTTTCAAACACCGGAGTCCATGGAATTTGGTTTCTTTGTTTCTTAGATCCTTTTACTTCTATTGGCAGATGTACCTCAACTTCCCTGAGACCTTGGTACCCTCAGATTACGTGAAATATGGCTTGATCTACACATCTGGGTTCTTGCCACCATCTTCACAGTCTCTAGGCAGGTGGTGACAATGCAACGGACATCCCATGCCACCAACGGTACCGTTGGAGTCCTTTCACATCTGTACACACATCCTCCCTTGAGTTATGGTTTCCCAAAGGGAGGGGCCAGCTCCTCCAGCACTTTTCCCCCTTCCGACAGCATGTATTCAAGATACAACATGCCTCTACCTTTTGCCCAACCTGTTTACGCCAATGTTGCCCAACCTCCTTATTATCCGTATCCGCAACCTGGTGCTCCAACTCCTCCAACACTAGCACCTTAGCCTCCCTTGCCTTCTCAAGCTCTGCAACAATAGCCACCCCCCCCCCCCTAGGGTTAGGTGTATGCGCAACAGAGTGCGAGTAATCCTCCTACTTCCAAAAAGAAGAGGAAATTCAACCAAAACCAATCTGCCCCAGGTAATCCATAAAACAATCCCCAAGGGAATACATCTAACACTGCAATCCAACAATAGGGCACTCAGTCCAAGCAGGGCAGGCCTATTCGCACGAATAAACCTTGTTCTTGTTGCGGTGTCTATGGTCACTATACCCATGATTGTTCCCTTTTACCTCAGATGCATCAAATGTGGGAAGCTCAAGCAGCATCCCGAGGAAAACAAGCCTCCCCTTCGGTTCCTCATAATGTTGCACCCATCCAACTGGATGTGTTTACCAATCCTTTCCTCCAGCAAGGATATGTGGCTGCCCAACCCCCTGAAAGTTTGGCGGCCACTCAACTTCCTCCATCTGATACCTTTGATTACCATATCCTCATGATGAAATCTGACCAACCCAATACCGCTGACCTCAACCTTCAGACTCATTCCCATTAGTACAACAAGCCCCCCGCTACGTCTGCTACTGAGCCCCCATCTTCAGGTCCCACAGAGCCTCTTTCGACACCTAATGGTCCTTTACTGATCCCTGAGCCTAAGGCAGAGGTTGATACCAAGATCCCCAAGGGACCATTACGTCGAAACACTGCTTTTGGTAAAACCACCGACTCCTACAGTATAGTAGATGACTTGGCGCAATCCTGTGCTTCCATGTCAACATTGGAAGTCCTCCAATCGCACCCTTCACAACGAAAATATCTGCTAAATACTATGGGAAATGTGGATCCTTCAGATGATCATTTGATGGTATTTGATGTTACTAAGTCAGAGCATCCACCCCTTCTTGCATCTATCGCCTTCCAAATCCCTATCAAGATCTAGAATGCCAACGCCTCCCATTGTATCATTGAAGAGGGGGCATCCAGTTGCGTAATGTCTGCTTCTGTTTGGAAGCAACTTGGATCTCCTGAGTTAGCCACTTCCACTATCACCCTCTGTGCATGGGATGGCCACTCTTATCAACCCCTTGGCATGCTCCGCAATTGTCCTATTAATCTTGTGGGCAATATTGTTTGTGTTGACGTTGAAGTCAATGATGCCCCCTAGACTACAACATTCTATTGGGTCATAGCTACACTTACTCGATGTTTTCTGTCCCATCTGCGGTTCACCGTAAGATGTTATTTCCTCACAATGGAAAGATCGTCACCATCGATAAGTTGACATATTACGAACCGAAGTCTCAGACCTCTCTAGAGTCCATTATCTCTTCGGTGGCATATAAACAAAGAGTCAAATATCTGACCAATATCTCACCTAGAGTCTATAAAGATTCCTCTTTGTTTGGTTCATTCCATGGTCTCTCCCCTCTCATCTCTGACCCTAGCTCGTTGAATGCTTGCATGATGCAATCGTCTTGGTCTGACCTCAAACGAACCGGTTCGACTAGCCAGCAGCCCTGCCCTATGCAACCTGCTCCTAGTACTTCGACTCAGCCTTTAGGACCTTCTCCTCAAGGCCCCTCATCTGTATATGGTGTCCATGATCCTATCTATCCCCCTGGAACGGTCCCCCCTGACCTTAACCATCTTGGAGCTGTCCTGCCTGGCTATTACCCCTTCGGTTAGATACCGTTTCTTTCTCCCCCTCTTGGAGTATTTTCGTTACCTGTTATGGCTACCTTGTCTCTTCCTAACATGACCCTGGGGATCCCAGTCTGGTACATTGATCCCCAAGCCAATATTCCACCTGGTCGGCCCAAACCTTATACAACTTTAACCTCGGTCTGACCGGTCGTCATGACTCCTCCCTTTGCTTCTATACCTCAACCACCTCAATAGGAACCTACTCTTGTTGCGAAAGCCTTAAGTGAGAGGGGAAAAGCCCGCAAAAAGGCACATGAGGACAAGGCTGCCCAAAAAAACCCTGCTCCTCCTTAGCCTACAAAGCGTACCCCTCCGTGTGATTTGTGTGATGTTGTCAGTCATGCCACCCATAACTGTCCTAAAATTGCCTCGTCTCAAGCCCATGGTCAATGAAGCGTTTCCTGAGTCTCATATCCTAGGGGTCCATGTCACTTTAACCAATTCTGCCCTGAAACTCAAGTCTTTGCGCACAAATCATCCTTGTGCTTTGTGTGATTTCCATGGCCACTATACTCACCTCTGTCCCTGCCTTGAAGATTACCGCACCTCTTTAGAAGCGATCCACCAATTTGAGGCCAAGCGCAACAAGTCCACCTCTCCCTTATTTGCGAATTTTGCTTCGACAGAACCAGAGGACACATATGCTCCCATTGACATTCCCCCTTCCAATGTCGATATGACAGAGCCTTCGGCCACCATTTTCTACCTATCATCATCTATGAGATCCATGGTGGAAGATCCCTCTGGGACTTCCCCTTCTGTTTCGCCTAACCTCCCTTCAACGATCACCCTGGGCTCAACATCGGTGGATCCCTTATCTACTTGTTTGTCTGTTACCCCCCGTGACGATGCACATGTGAACCTTTCTTCTCATGATGATGAGTCAGATAGCTTCACCGCACCACATGGTCTTTCTTCCACCAGTCACCCCATCTTCTATTGCAACGATGACATTGTGGAAGCAATCACCACCCCTGACTTTATCTATCCCCCCTTACATCGAACCCATGCATTCAAACCACATAATCCTTGTGGCCATTACAGTGACACCCAATTTTTGGGTAAGGGGGCACCCATATTTGAGAGTCTAGGAGAAGCAATTCTCCACAACCCTCCTAGTGCATATGGTCGTGTCAACTCTAGTACCATTATTCTTCCCCATTTAGAAGAACCTATAGAGTCCCATATCACTTCATATCACTCTAAGGATGATCCCCCTCATCATTCCTTCATCTTACATCAACAACCCAGTCCCTTAGACATTGTTGTTGACCAAGCTCTATATTTTCTCAGTGAGCACCAGTTCATTATCTCTAAAGACACTCTTTGGTATAGTGACCTCATATATGGTGCTCCATAAAATCCTCTGGCTAGGGGCATCATTCCTACCTCTACATACCAGATCAGTCCCCTCCATCACATATGATTGGGGGCATGATGGCACCCCTGTCCATCTTCTCATATGATTACCATAAGTCTCAGCCTAGACCCCATCAATCTAGGTATGGACGATTGTCCTCCCATTCCTTGGATAGTTGCACCTACTGGCCTCTCTGGCGAGACATATATTGTAGATGTTTGATACCCTATCTTCAAATATTATACTTTGTGTGATACCATGTTTACCACTTGGTCCCTCTATTTGACTTGGTGGGAGGGGATGATTCTACACCCTCTCTAGTAGTTCATTCTCGTATTCTCTTCTTACTTCGATTCTTCAACAGGACCATCCTTCCAAGAAGCATTAAGGCCATCCTTAGAAAAGCAAGGGCTCTCCTGCCCTCATCAGTGGGTTCTCAACAATTTCAGGACCCCAAACCTGGCTAATAAAAAAAGGAAAAACTGCATCATAACCATAAAATCCTAGCTCTTAGCCAAAAACAACGCTAAAACCCCCTTTCTCTGACAAGTTTCACTTTTTAGGTCATTTCCTGGGACAAGTCGTAGTTTTCTGCCCAGTACCTGCTACCGAAGTCGCATAACAGATCCCCAAAAAGTGCGACCCGGTATGTTCGTGAGCTCTGGGTGCCTAATCTAAAACTTTAGTCCACTAAATTGAAAGAGTATGGTTAGTCCTCTTACCTGCAACTGATGGATCTCGATTCCAACGGTCGATTTGTTCGCTATGATCGTCGTAAGATTTAGCACATTTTCTCCTCTCTACATTCACCACAACTACACTTGCAAATGAATCAAATTGGAGGGAAAATGCCTTATTAAAAGAGAAACCCCATATTTTTCTTTCGACAACTGCGACCAAAACGTAGCTCGGTTTGACAAACCATCAGCACCGTTAGAAATCTCTCATCGACTTCTCAAATGGGTATCCTTTCATTTTTGGTGACTTGATACTTCACTCGGACGCATTTTTTCCAAGAAGGGTTACTTCATCGCTTCTCAAAATCGAATTTCTTCACTTGCTTCACTTGTAATTAGGGCACCACTTTGCCTTCATACTTGTCCATGCTCGTGTTGATTTTCTTCGTGCGTAACCATCTTGTCCTCATGTTTTTATGGCCCCCATCGAGCCCGTTCTGTGTGGCAGCATCATCTTGTCGCCCTTGTTTAGAGAATCCGAGTTGTGTCATCATCGCATCCATGGAGTCTGTCTCGAGCCCATTTTGTCTCCCACCATAGTCCTCCATCCTTCATTGCTTTGAACCTCTCTCATGTTGCACATTTTGGCCCCCAGTCATATTGTCCCCTATCCCCTCTGGAGTCGAGTCAATAGCTTCCAGGTCATTCATGCCCTTTATGCTCTAACAAGGGAAGTCGTCACCTCGCTACTCAATACCCCCCATTCCACCATCATCCCTGGTGTCAGTCTATCAACCTTTCTACTATTTTCCTTCGTGCCTTAGTTGAGGATCCCTTATTGCCTCACCTATGGCAGGCCTCCTTTCGTCAACATCAGCTTATTCATTCCAGAAGAGAGGTCTAGAGGGCAGTGTATCTTGGTTCCAACTTCCACTCTTGTTCGGTGCCTTAGATCAGGCAAAGGGACCCTTTATTTCCCTTTGACTTGATTGTTTCTCAGTTCCAGCTCCTCATGGCATGATCGAGATCCGTATACTTGATGGTTCAGTGATGCAACAGATTGTACTAGCGATGCCCAGGTGTGTGTGAGATGTTTCAGACCTCATGAGGGGGTGGCCCTTCAGGTAGCCCCCCACATGCCCAAATGACCTCTCTACTAAAACCTTGGATGTAGCTCCATAGATTTGATGGTTTCGGCCTTAGCCGCTTGCAACGCCTTTTTAGTTTGCATATATCATTCTGATTTTGAGAGCCCTTTCATGTTTTACAGGGCCTCTTTGGTTGTACGTATATCTCATGTACTCAGATATTATTACATAAGTCATGGCTGTTGTCCCAGGCACAGTATGTATGTGAGATCTATTATCATGTTTTTCATCTGGCCCATGTTTATGCTAGCATGTAATATATAGTTTAGTCCTATGTTTGTTGGACGCATCATTATTCTTTGTACTTTGTTATCTCGGCGGGCATAGGTATGCCTCCCCTGCCTCATGTAGAACAGGTACTCACTCATAAAAGAGACTTGTCACACTTGTAAGTCTCACCTCCTCAGGGTCTTGTCCCCTCGCGCTTCAGTCCGCCTTATATTTCCCTCTTTGTGACTCCCTTATGTGTCTAGTGATTGAGTTCTTACAACATACTTCGGTCATATGATTAGCTCCTAATGCTCGCACGTTAGGGGGCAATCTGTTACACCAAATTTTGGTCATCTAACCTGTTACTATTAGATATACTAAAGTACACCATGTAAGACCAAATTTACCATAGTAAAATTGCTTTCACTATGAAAAATAACTTAATAACCCATAATTTATTAAGTTTTTTATGGTCTAAACAGGAAACCCATGAGGAATAATTAAATAAATCCTTATTTGTTTGTTTTTCCTCAAGGGATAATTAATTAAACCACTATTTAATTAATATTCCTCGTCATATTTAACCCAAAATAGGAAAATTAATTAGATAAATCATTATTTATCTTATTATTTTCTAGTAATAATTATTTAAAACACTATTTAATAATA
This sequence comes from Pinus albicaulis, assembly GCA_034641835.2. Classification (NCBI taxonomy): domain Eukaryota; kingdom Viridiplantae; phylum Streptophyta; class Pinopsida; order Pinales; family Pinaceae; genus Pinus; species Pinus albicaulis. The sequence goes on along the minus strand of JAXQQM020067493.1, from coordinate 1,204 downwards.
TTCCCGGTTAAATTTGACTAAATCATTTATAAATAATTGAATAAATAATTATTTAATTATTACTTAACCACATTATTAAAATAATAAATAAATCATTTATTTATTTATTATTTTCTAAATAAAAGGATTTGACTAAATTTAAATTCCTTTTCCCTCCAACAAAAATAATAAAATATTCCATAAAAGTTGGATCTAGATTTGGTTAATAATATTTTAATTATGCACCAATATCTAGACTAACTCAATATTTTGTTATAAATATAAGGGTTTTCCATTCATTCACTACCCTTTGTTTCTTAGAGATCACTCTTGATCTATACTTGTGGTCTGACTTTGATCCTCCCATCATTGTCATATTTTTCTACTTTTTTCTTGTGAGCTCCCTTTGAGTTCCATTTTTTGTTTGGGTTTTCTGCAGGATCAAGAGAGAGAGATATTAGATCTGAACGACCGAGGACATACAAGAACCCATCCCATTGAGGGAGATTGGTAGCATATTTTTATGTTCCCTTCCCAGGTGTCATAATACAAAAAATTCTATAAAAATGCTTGTCTTGTTCATTGGATGCATGGAGCAACTCTTGCTTATTATTTGTTGTTTAATGTCTTTAACTGCATGGATCTAGATTTTTGTAGCATTTATTCTAATCACTAACTGCAGATCTAAGGAAATTGACAACCATATTTGATGTTAGGGTTGTTTGTTATGCACAACTAAAGTGATATTTTTCCGTACGTTTGTGATTAGAATTCACACACACACACACACATATAAGCCCATTCACTACCCCGCGAGTATGGGTACTTCAAAACTAGGTAGTCTTCTGTTGACAAGATGATCTGAAATTAAAAATGAAATTTAATTGAAAAGTTTTACAAGCTAGTTTATGTCTTTTAGGCAATGGATCGTGATTCCAAAATCACACAAACTAAGTTAAATTTTGCAGATTTTTAATAGTTAAAATGGACAAAAAGAAACATCAAAACACAACAAATTGATGACAGAGTTCACCCCTCCTGGGCTACCTCTCCGGGTCTAGCTTCCAATGGTGGCCTTTTATATTATATGCTCAAATGTTCAAATACATCAATATAAAATGCTCAAATTGAAAAATTAACATTGTCATTGCATCCAAAATTCCCCAAAACCCTTGTGTAATCTCTTCTTGGGCTCAAAAAGGTTGAAAAATGGCCAAGATAGACC